>JWJB01010250.1:0-26279 GCA_000812895.1 Rutstroemia sydowiana | reverse complement strand
TGGTAGCAAAGCAAATCGATTAGAAGTATGGAAGATGAGAACGGGGGATGAGGAGCTGGGAGTGGAGATGGTATGCTCAAAGGCAATATATGGGCGCATTTCCGTGCTACAAGAGAGCAGCCCCAGCGGATCCAAAACCGACCATCTCTTCGTCGGAACCGTTCGAGCGCAATACTTTACCGTGATGTGGAATCCTCGGACGGGACAGCTCGATACCATCCAGTCATTTGTTGATATATCCGAAAAACACATGCGGGATTCTGCCAGTCGGGATAGATGCCTGGTAGATCCAACGGGCAAATTATTGGTAATGGAGCTCTATGAGGGCGTTCTGAACCTTGTGAAAATTATCAAACCCAGGGCTGGGAAGACCGATTATCTGGAGAAGCCACAACAGGTCAGGATTACGGAGATGAAGGTTAGGGCGAGCGCGTTCTTATACACGGATACCAAACAACCGAAACTGGCATTATTATACGAGGATGCGAGGAGCAATGTGAAATTGGCAACTTATAGGGTATTAGATGAAAAAGGCCAAGCTTCGGAGTTTGATCCAAAGAAGGATCGAGAGAATGATATCGATGACCTGTGTTTTGGAGCTATGCATATAATTCCGGTTTCGAAGGCGGAAGATGAGGGAAGCAAGAGATACATTGTCAGAAATGCCACGATAGCGAAAGCTAACCTTGGCGGGGTAATTGTCTTAGGGGAGACAAAACTAACATATCTCGATGATGAAAGCAAAGCTGTGGTTTCTGATGCCCTGGACGAAGCTGTGCTTTGGGCCACATGGGTAGCACTAGACGAGGTGACTTGGCTACTGGCAGATGATTACGGAAACTTATACGTTTTAGAATTAAAGGTCGACGGAGCTACAGTTACAGGCATGGCTGTACGAAAATTTGGTCAGATATCGAAACCAACGTCTATGGAGAATTTGGGAAATGGGCTTTTCTTCATAGCTTCACACGAAGCAGACAGTCTCCTAGTACTTATTGATCCTCACAATGAAGCGCAAACTATCCAGATAATGCATACTTTTCCAAATATTGCTCCAATTTTGGACTTCACAGTCATGGATATGGGTGGGGCCGACGGTGGGGCTCAATCCAACGAATACTCTTCAGGCCAGGCGAGGCTTGTAACGGGCAGTGGAGGTTTTGAGGGGGGGAGTCTGAGGAGTGTTAGGAGCGGAGTAGGTCTGGACGATGTTGCCATTTTAGCAGAAATGGAGGGTATTCGCCAAGTGTTCGCTCTTCATTCTGGTTCAAGTCTGCCAAATGATACTCTTGTGGTGTCGTTTGCTACCGAAACTCGATTTTTCATAATGGATAGCCAGGGGGAGTTTGAAGAGGTGGAAAGTATCAGAGGTCTATTCTCTAATTCGGAAACGTTACTGGTCTGTAATCTTGACGATGGCTCGATATTGCAAGTCACTCAAAATGCGGCTACGCTGCATGGAGACAAGTCGTTGATTTCCCAATGGGAGCCTCCAGCGGGGGAAGTTATTACGGCAGCTTCTGCCAATGAAAACTATGTTTTACTCGCATCTAATGGCAGTACTTTGGTGTCTCTTAGGTTGCAACAAACTCTGGTCGAAATTGCGATACAAAAACTCGAGAATGATCAAGTCTCTTGTATACATGTACCACATGTTTTGGGAGATATAGGTATTATTGGCTTGTGGAAATCGGGATCAATTTCGATCTTGAATCTCGAAGATCTGAGCACCATACTCTCTGAAGAGTTGAGACAAACAAATAGCGCTTCCCTACCACGAGATATTGCACTAACTCAAATCCTTCCAGAAGGACTCTCAGGACCAACATTATTCGTCAGTATGGAGGATGGCATTGTATTGAGCTTCAACGTTGATAGGGAGAACTACTCGCTTTCAGGGAGAAAGAGTATAGTTTTAGGAACTCAGCAAGCACAGCTTAAAATCTTACCACGAACAAATACTCTCTTCAACGTGTTCGCTACCTGTGAGCATCCTAGCTTAATATACGGCTCTGAAGGTAGAATAGTATATTCTGCGGTTACAGCTGAAGATGCAGTATGTGTTTGCTCCCTTAACAGTGAGGCATTTCCAGATTCCATTGTAGTAGCCACGGAAACCGAACTCAAACTTTCGAGAATCGATAATGAGAGACGAACACATGTCAGAACTTTACCAATGGGTAAAACAGTACGCAGAATCGCATATTCTGCCAAAGAACGAGCATTTGCTATTGGGTCAATAAAGCGAGAACTACAAGATGGGCAAGAACTCATCAGCACATCCTTTCATCTTGTCGATGAAGTGGTGTTTGGTGAATTGGGCAAACCTTTCAATTTTGAAGGGGAGTTGGCTAATGAAATCATCGAATCAATTGCTCGTGTTGAACTTCCTACTCTATATGGGGATCAGCAGCCAGTTGAGCGGTTCCTCGTGGGGACGTGTTTTCTAGACGAAGAGGATGCGCCTCCAAACGTCCGCGGACGGCTAATGATATTTGGAATAGACTCGGACCGAAGTCCATATGAGGTCGTTAGCCACAGCCTCAGGGGTGCATGTCGATGCGTTGGTGTAATCGATGGGAAGATTGTAACAGCTCTCAACAAAACAATTGTGGTATGGGGCTATGAAGAAGTCTCTAGAAATATCGCGGATCTACAAAAACTTGCCACATATCGATGTGCTACCTGTCCTATAGCCATCGATATCACCGACAACATAATTGCCGTGGCCGATATTATGAAATCCGTCACCCTCCTGGAATACACTCCAGGTGTTAATGGCGAGGCATGTGTACTCGAGGAGGTTGGAAGGCATAGCGCGCAAGTCTTTGCGACTGGCGTGGCAAATGTAGATGAACATACGTACTTGGAAAGCGACAATGGTGGTAATCTAATCGTCTTACAACGAAATTTAAACGGAGTGACCAAGGAGGATAAACTGAGACTGGAAGTAACAAGTGAGATGAACTTGGGCGAGATGGTCAACAAGATCCAAAGAATCAATGTGGAAACCTCGAGTAACGCATTGGTTATCCCGAGGGCTTTTCTCGCTACTGTACGTTTTCTCTATCTCCTTGAATCCCTCCTTATCTTTAAGATCAACGCATGCTAACCAATGCCCCTGCAAAATCTACAGACCGAAGGATCAATCTACCTCTTCTCCATCATCCCCCAACAAAACCAAGATCTCCTCATGCGTCTGCAAACCCGCCTCTCCTCCTTACATACCCTGCGTTCGCAAGCCAACGACCCCGAGTCACAAATATGCTTCTCGCTCGGCAATCTCGATTTCAATACCTACCGATCCTATACGTCAGAAATGAGGGAGACGGTTGAGCCATTCCGGTTCGTGGATGGCGAGTTGATTGAACGGTTTTTGGATCTGGAGGAAGAGACGCAGGAAGAGGTTGCGAGGGGGTTGGGTCCCAGTGTGGAGGATTTGAGGGGTTTGGTTGAGGAGTTGAAGAGATTACATTGAGGTAGTTGATCGTGGTAGGAAGGGCTAATCGACTATCCAGAGAGCATTTACTCCATGCTTGTTGGATCTACTTAGACGCGGATACGCCAAGAATTGTTCTGGTGTGAAATATTAATGTATACGACTACAGTATTAGATTACATTAACAACTATCTCATTATTGATATCTCGCGAATATCATCTCTATAATATTCATCCGGGCGTATGCTAAATATAACAAGTACAACATTCACTTGGTATGATGGTGTATATAATTGAATTTCAGCATATGTATAAGTTTCTAGTATGATTGATTTATTCCTCTTTTCCAGTCTATCAACTATCTGCAGACGTACTCAGGTATTTATAGACAATAGAAAAGTCCTTGCCCTTGTAATGTTCATGTTCTTCTACAGCCTCGTAAACTTCTTGAGCTCTATTACCAAGCACAAGTTTTGCTTGGACCTCTTCAGCTGCTTTCAAAGCAAGTCGTAAATCTTTCTTCATAAGACTTAGTCCAAAGCCACCATTGTAGTCTCGTTCAGCGGGTGCACCAGGCACGACGCCCTTCACCGGGTTGTTATGTTCACTAGGCCAGCACTTGCCGGTGCAGCTATTGATCAAGTTGCCTAGGACGATTGGGTCTAGGCCCCACATTATCCCCAAATTCATAGCTTCAGCCGTAGCGATATTGTTGATTGCCAAGAGGTAATTGTTTGCAAGCTTTCCAGATAGGCCGGCACCTTGGGGACCACAATGCAGTACTCTCTTGCCCATCATAGCGAGAATTGGATTTAGTCGATCTATTAAATCATCCGGAGCACCAAGCATAAACGTCAATGTTCCCGCTGTGGCGCCTACGACACCTCCAGACATAGGAGCGTCAACAAATCTACCTTGCTGGGTTGTATGGACTGCTCTGGCAATTTCTCTCGACGACGCGGGATCAATGGTAGAGCAATCGATAAAAAGGCGGTGGGGATTGGAGACTACAGATGTAGAAAGCGGAGGTTTGAGTATCTGAGCAAATGCATTCTTGACGTGTGATGGCTCTGGTAAAACAGTGATCGTAGTGTCCTGAGTGATTCAAATATTAGCAATTGAAATCGTAAAATATCCCAATGGTATATATTTGAGTAAAAATGGTAATCAGAGGATTGGCTTTGTTGTAATATTATAAAATCATTAGAAGATCACCCAAGACGGGTGACCCCAACTTAGATCATTCGTGGAACAAACTCATCACATAAGTAGGAAAGAAAAGCTAGGAGTATGACATGCAATAAATGCCAGGCAGGAAAGGTAACTTACAGAATTCTCAGCAGCTTCCCGAACAGAACTCGCGGCCTCGACAGCAGCACCACTTCCAAGAGCTTTAGTGTCCTTTGTAAACCTCTCCAGTGTCTCGGGATTTATATCATAAACTCGAATCGTTTCTGAAGAAGGCAGCTTGGCTTGAAGATTCCTCGCCATATTATATCCTATTAAATGTTAGCGATTGTTATCTCATGTTCATAGGCACGCGAGCAAAAACATACCCATTTGACCGAGACCAATGAACCCCCATTGTGCCGGATTGCTTACAGAAGCAGAGAATTTCCTTCGCTGAACGGTTTGGACAATTGACCGTACCCAAGGTGCAGTTGTTCTCATATTAACCCTCATCTTCGCCGAAATTCAATTTGATCTTCAACTCAATTTCAAGAATGGAAGGATGGATCGCCAGGGGTGGTTATTAGAGAGAGGGAGATAAAAGGGCACCCACGCTCAACGGCCGCTAGTTGTAAAGAAGTGACGAATGAGGGCGAGACCCCAGAATGTCGGGGTGAATTGGGAAGAATTGGGAAGGGAAGAAGAGGGGAATGCGGGGAAATCATACCAAGATTCTCCGCGTTTTGGTGCACTTGCTCTCAAATCATACAACTTTACTTCCGTAAAACCTTCCTTACCCGAGTAAGCCCGATGAAATCAGCAGATTTGACTATTTGCATGATATGATTTGCTGTGAAAGCAAAGTCTGAGACAGTAAAGCTACATGCTTGTTAAAAATAGATTAGTAGATGGGATGATCTTGAGCCGATCATTGAAAGTGTAGCAATATAGTACCGACAAGTTGTATGTATTATTGACAATTTGGTTCGTTTTTCTTTGCTGTTGTGTTGAGAGGAAAGTTGAGAGAAAGAAAGATTTTTTTGATTGGAAAAGTTTTTTTTCTTTCGCAATTTAAGCAGAATTATTGGTCAATAAGCGAAACCAATCGATCCCATCATGTGCTTTGATCTTTGGTGTTCCTGTAGTAATATACGAGTAGCAGTAGTGAACCTACCCCACATTCCATTCCTATGACGAAGAGTACATACAAGTACTTCATTATAGAAAGTTATTCTTCAACGATCACCTAGTTTACTTGATGAGGGCGAAACCCATTGTATATCCTGTGCACTTATGAATCTAAAGCTGTCTCTTTGTTCTTGCACCACATCACATTGAGAAGATTTGATATGGACTTGGACAGCGACTTTATATAGTTGGGAGTTCAAAGGAGCGGAAGAGCTTACACTCCCTATCTGCTTATTTCCCTTAACTTTTATGGATTTGAAACACAACACAGCAGAGTTTCCAAGTTGTTGAGTTCCTCATTGAAAAAGGGGTTCGCTTGAATAAAGATAATTCATCTCGACACACTTGCAATGAGATTGTGGAATGGAGTCCTTTATAATTACTGCTGGGATGCCAACTTCGAGTAAGATAAGATATGTTCGCCTGTACCGAACCCAGAACATCCGACTCGCGATTAACGAGTGTTATGACTGTTATAACTCCGAAAAGAAGCCTGGTTTCCCTCCGAAGTTCTATATAAATTTCATTATTCCTGTCCTTGGAATACAATCCAAGCCACTTTGCTGGAAAATCCAAAAACCCACCCACCCCTAGATCTACACCATCTTAAAGCATCTATCTCTTCTTTCTCCCAGTATCCGTTCCATCTACCACGACGTCTAATGCCTTCGCAGCAGTTCTTTCCCTCTTTCGAAAACCCCCATTGAATATTTCCGGTAGGACCATCTTACTGTTTGCGTGTTCCTTTGCAAAGCCGATCTCTGTCGAATTTCCCAACTTTTCTCTTGTCTTCCTCACGGCCTCTTCTAATAATTCAGTGCCAACTCCAGTCCCCCTATACCTCAGTTTTGTAGTCCAAGCCCTCACTATACCCTTTCCTCCCGTTCTCCCATTCTTTCCTCTCTTCTTTCCATTCGTCGCTCTCTCTAGCCGCAAAATGAGCGCACCGATAATATCATTTCCATACCGCGACCCAATTATAATATCTTCCTCGCCATCCTCATTCTTCGCAAAGCTCCAATTGAAATCCTCGGCTAAATGTATATAGCCTGAAGTCGCAGACCGTACAGCTACCAGACAAGCCATTGTAACACCTGCGAAAGTGGTTCCCAATATTGCCAGATGACTTTCATCCTTATATGTGAACTTGCTGATTGCTGCCAATATCGCAATGTAGACTGCTAAAGTGAGAGGATGGAAGATGATGGCTCGAGAAGCATATTGCCTCTGCTGGGCGATAGAATCAGCGACGAGCTTCAGAGCCGCAACTTTGTCGTCTTCGGTCGTTAGAATTGACGTCGTCAGTGGTGGAATGTTGTCAAGCCGCGTGGGTAGAACTACATCATCATCTGCACTGGATGTCATGGTTGCGAGAAGTGAAGGACCGAGAGGTGGGAGAGTATGGGAAGATGATGCGTCGAGTATTGGGGTTGAAGTAGTCGAATTATATGTTGAAGGTGGGAGGACCAAATTTGCGCGGAGGAAAGTAAAGAATGCTGATGTCGAGGAGTTGTGTTAGCAAAGCCCTGATATCTTGCGACTTTGCTGAAATTGGTAGCTGGAGGTTAATAAATGAACTTGCTTTTACATGTAACAGTACCTCCAGATACCTCAATTCTATACAGAAAATAGTCCAAAGTGCGGGGATTGTGAAGTTATTCCAAATCCAACTTAAAAGATCTTGACTCGTTCGTATAAAACAAGATTGAGAGGAAAAATAGTTTGCACTTTTTCTCCAAACATGAATTGGTAAGAAATAAAAAATGAATTTTAAAATAGAAATATTTTTTAAAAAGCCAAGAAAAACTTACCAGCACTGGCAAGGAAACCAGGTATGGTTGCGTTCATCCTATCGACAACGATATTGGTTGTAGCATTAAAATTGGTCTGGGTTGCCCTTCTCGAGTCCAATTCTCTACGAATAGGTACATGCACGTGTCTAGCCATACCAAAAAATATAAGTCAAGCCAAATAAGCCAAAAATGGTAACAGGGTCGTATTTTCCAATAACCACAACCAATATTTAACCCTTTTGCGTATATTTTCCAGAATATCCCAAAATTTCCGATATTAGCTTTGGTGTAACCTCCGTATTGAGGTAAATAGATATATGGTATGGTATATAAGAATGAGTTATACTTCGTAGATGAATGGATATAATATTGCCTTCTCTTTTTTTCTTACTGTATAAAAAAATGAAGCTTTTTTATTTTTTCTCTTTCTCCAACTTTTCTTGAACTTTATATGGATTTGCAATGGATCCTGACGTATAATTTTTGCACGTGGATTCAAACATATAATTGGTTATGAGTAGATTTTTATCTTTTTCTTATCGTTATGCCAAGTAAGCCAAGACTTTGAATTGTTTGATTTACACAAGGTTATCTATACAGCTAGTGCTATAGGTGTGAAGATACCGTGTGGTGGGGGTAAGCTGCTTCCCTAGCTACAGACTACAGTTTATGTTCGGGAAATAAATGAGCGAAGTGGGATGTTTTGGGATGTTTTGGGATGAACATGAATAGCGATGATTTGAAATATGAGCAAGTGTGATTGGGCAATATGAAGATGAGGATATATAAAAAGAGACGGCAAGGTATTGAGTAGAGTGTCTAGGTATATCTAGGTATATATCTGAAGTAAAAGAAAGCCATGAGGTGGGGAAGATAAGTGTAAACTGACGTTCTTAACCATATCTTGCTCAGCAATTCTTCCTTTACTGGTAATGATATGATAAGATTGCGTACTTATAGTTACTTGTGATACCACCCGATGACCTGGAATCACAACAAGGTATGAACTTCTGGCCAATAATGGTCAACTTTCCTTATGATTGTAGTCGTAAGCTTCAATCCTAGCTCTAAATCCCGAATCACTCATTCTGACTTGTCAAACAAGGTTGGCCGTTTGCTTTGGTCTCGAATTGCCTTGCAATTTTTGAGGCACGGCGTAAATGAAATAGATCAATCATATTGTATGTTTTGTAGTTGATGCATACTTCCCAAATGGCAGTAGTCAAAGTGGCAGGTGCGGATTCTAAATTACAACGCTAAGTAAATTCTGATAAACATGAAGCCCGCCGCGGCACTAGGCTAGATACATCTACATTGGCTACCTACCTTATTACTCAGTACCCTCTTGTTGGTTGCTTCGTTTGTTTGTCTGTTCGTTCGTCCGTTTGCTTGGCTGGCTGTTTGTTTGTTCGCCAGACCGATTCATTCGCATTTTTACATTACTCATATTACCGAAGCTACAGGAGCAGCCCATCCCAGACACAAAGACCAAATTTTGTGTATTTTACATTGAGGCGCTTCAGAATGTCGACAATATGCATTTTGATTCATGAAACATTGAGTTGATAGATAATATGCTAATTGTTAGAATTCTTAGAGTCCATACCTTCCTTCTTGTTAACTTGGTCCAGCCGCTTCTTATTGCAGCTCTCTAAACTTCTATGATGTAATCCGATCTTTCCCAACTACTCAATAGATATTCCAAATTGAGGAATTCCTTTTGTATGCAATGCAACAACACGATGCATCTGGCCATTATCATACCTGGTTAGGAATAATAAATTATAGACGAAAAGCTGTTTGCTACATCTTTCAAATATGATCAGCTCTCTGCATGGATATCATGGGGACCTGCATGATAAAAAAGAAGCAAAATGAATTGAACTATCAGGTTTCATCACGTATTTCAATTCTATATCTACTATAATTGCCCCCCCTGAGTGCATAATACAATCGCGTCTTCTACAAGAATTTTCTCCTCTACTTTGAATTTGCGATGGTTATGCTACCATTTCAATCAGACGCCCTTAGCGGTTTGAGCTCGAACGATCAACTAGAATTATTGGATGCTGTGGATGTGCTCCGTTCACAAGGCATAAGCCATTATGTTTCGTTGCCACAAATCATCGTTTGCGGTGATCAGTCATCTGGCAAAAGCTCCGTCCTTGAAGCCCTTTCCGGCGTAGCATTTCCGGTTCAGAGCAATTTGTGCACTCGATTCCCAACTGAGTTGATACTCCGCAAAAACTCTCGAAACAGCGTCGATGTTTCCATAGTCCCTCACGAATTACGATCCTCTTCGGAAAAAGCTTCGCTGAGTAAGTTCCAACAAAGCCTAGCTAGTTTCGACGGACTTCCTGAGTTGATCGAGCAGGCAAAGCTTGCTATGGGGATATCAAGCCATGCAGTCGTGGACGGTAAAGCATTCTCAACGGATACTCTTCGTATCGAGGTCTCTGGCCCAGACCATCCTCATCTAACCATCGTGGACTTGCCCGGGTTAATCCATTCCGAAACGAAACAGCAGACGGCGAAAGATGTCAAATTGGTGCAGGGGCTAGTCCGTTCATACATGCAACAACGCAGAAGTATCATCCTTGCGGTAGTCTCTGCTAAGAATGATTATGCAAACCAGATCGTTCTCAAATTTGCCCGAGCCGCCGATCCACAGGGCGATCGAACTTTGGGTGTCATTACGAAACCCGATGCTATGAAGCCAGGTTCTACTTATGAGGCTGGCTTTGTAAGTCTTGCAATGAACCACGATGTCCATTTTCGTTATGGCTGGCATGTGTTGAAGAATATGGACTCCGAGGCAGCCAAGGAAGGAAACACGTTTACTCTGGAGGATCGTGACCAGCAGGAGAAAGACTTCTTTTCTCAGGGGGTTTGGGAAAAGATGCCACCAGCTATGCTGGGTGTTGGCACATTGAGACAACGCCTTAGCAAGCTCCTTCTTAAGCAGGTTGCTGACGAACTGCCAAATTTGGCTGAGGAGATTACGGCAAAATCGAACGAGTGCGAAAGGAGCCTGGCCAAGCTCGGGCAGCCACGGGATAAGTTGGAAGAGCAGCGAATGTATTTGATTGTCATCAGTCAACAATTTCAGACCTTATTAAAAGCTTCCGTGGACGGAACTTACAATGACCAATTCTTCGGAGATGCAGAAACAGCGCATGGCTACCAAAGACGTATCCGGGCGCAGATGCAAAACCTGAATATAGAATTTGCGGAGACCATCACAAAAACTGGCCACTATCGCGAGATCACGTCTGAGGAGGGATTGAAGAGCACGATGAAAAGTCAGCCGGGGAAGCCGATTCCTATCACCAGGGACGATTTCATCGAACATGTTAAATACCTTATGCCAAGAACACGAGCACGGGAGCTGCCAGGGACTTTCAATCCTATGATCGTGGCAGATTTGTTCCGGGAACAATCTGTACCCTGGGAAACGCTTGCACGACGACATATCGAAAATGTGGAAAATTCCGTCCGAGATCTTCTTCTTCAAGCAGCCACACACGTCGCTGATGAAAATACATCCAGGGCACTTTTCCGGGTTATATTCGAACCTGCCCTCAAGGAATTGGTGGTAGACCTTAACGCCAAAGCCAGTGAATTGCTCAAGCCACATCAAAACAGTCACCCAATTACCTATAACAACCACTTTGTTGAAGCTCTTCAAAAGATTCGCCGTGCCCGACAGCAGGTGCTATTCTCCCAACTTATCAAGACTTACTTCAGAGTGTCAACAATAGACAACCCTGTAGATTTGGCATATAACCCTTGGGACCTTCAAAAGCTTGCGACGACCCTAGTTGACCGCACTCAGCAGGACATCCGTTATACCGAGTGTTCCGAGGCTTTGGACTATATGTACGCCTATTACGAGGTCGCTCTAGAGAGGTTCATCGATGATATGGCTATTGAGGTTGTCGAGACAAAGCTCATCTTACCCCTCGCCAATATATTCTCTCCAATTACCGTAACAACTATGGAAAAAGATCTGGTAAACTTGATAGCAGGTGAACCGGAGGAGGATCGCACCAAGCGTGAACAGCTGATCAAGCGGTTGGCGATCTTCAAGGAGGGATTGGGGACTTGCAACAAGTTTGCTGGCGTGAGACGTCACCGTACGTATATACTTCTCACTAGCTTGACATCGATTCTAACAAACTCATAGTCGTGGAAAATTCGGAGGTAAATCCCCCAGACGAAGACGAACCAGCGGGAGATTCGTCTAGTTGGAAGGACGAGCCCCCTCCTCCCGCTCCTCCAATGTTTGATTCGTCTACTTGGATGGACAAGCCTTTTCCTCCCGCTCATCCAATGTTTAGGGCACCAAGAGGAAGAAGGACATCAAAGTTTGGATGAGTAGAACCTACGGTCACACAACCTGTGCACTGTTTCGTGAAGTTGAGCATCAATTCTAGACTGTGTTCGCTTGGCCATAGTGTCATTTTTGTAGTCATTTAGTATTGCTAGGAAACCATCCAACTACACAGTTTCTTATCATGCAGTTTAATCTTATCAAATAAAAGTTTTCACTCAATAGAGCGCGCGAACTTTATAATCTTCAGGGATCTGTTCATCCACTAGATATAAAACTCCTAATAAATATCCCACAAACTAACCTTCCCATCCTTACTCCCTACCACCACCCAATGCGTCCCCCTGACTCTCCTCAGCCTCTCCCTTTTGACATCCACACCCCCCAACCTCCCCACCAACTCCTTCCCTTTACCTTCTCCCTTCTCACTCTCCTTCTCCCCTTTCTCAATCCCACTCTCATCCACAACCTCGACTTCCGCAAACCCCACAGCATAACACCCCTCCCGATGCCATTTCAACACAGCCACCTCCCTCATCTTCAACACTCCATAAACCCTCACTCTCCCATCCCATCCAGCCGTCACACATATCCTCCCATCACTCCTCATACGCAAACTCTGCTGTCCCGAATGCGCCGTTCGTAGAATCTTCGGTTCTTCTTTACCACCCCCCTTACCAGAAGCAGATGCTGACGAAGCAGGTCCTGCAGATGGGATTGTGTATTTAACGAGTCTGTCATCAGCACCGCTACTCACGAAGAATTCTTTCTTCGGAGAAGGATCGACGTCGAGGGATAGGATGGGTTGTGTATGTGAGTGAGATATGAGGAGAGGTATCCATTTTGGGGCTTGCGATGAGGATGGGGTAGTAGGGGGAAGGGAATATACAATGGTATGACCGTCTTCATAACCGGCAATTACAGTAAGTGTTTGAGTTATGGGGTGAGTGAAGAGAGAAACACACATCACCATACCAAGTTTGAGGTGTGCAGGTGATGGAATATTGTGAATGCGGTTGCTGGTAGGGAGATGGAAGATATCGATCTGATAGTATTTATTATTAAGTTGTAATAGATAGAGAGGAAAACAGAAGTACGTACAGATTCAGAAGTCAACGTGTTGGGTACCGCTATTAAAAGTTCTTCATTCTGCTGTTCTTCAGCAGCTGCATCGCCAAGGTGCCCTTCTGCACATGCCGAAGATACAATGCAGCTTGCAAATGAACAGAAGTTCATCGTATTAACTTCCAGTATATGAAGTATCCATGGACGTCTCCTTTCCTGCCCAGAGGGTAACTCATCAATTGGAAGCACGGTGCTCATTCCTTCTTCTTCTTCCGGTCCCAATTTCCAAACTATGAGTTTATTATCTTTTCCATGTCTATTGAACCCATCAGTCAAAAATCTTCATTCCACACTATTACTTGCTGTCCCGTTCCCCACCACGCACAGAGGAAACGAATCCAACAAAGAGGAAAGGAAAACAAACTAACGTAATGATCCTTCCCTCACCCCAGCTTCCAATCCCCAACAGACTCCCACCTTCATGTGCCCTCCAAACCGCCACCGCTCTCCTGCTATCCATATCCCACATTACGACCCATCCTTCCGCATCCCCTGTCAAAAGTCGAGTATTATTCCTCAAGAATGTTGTCGCGTGCACGGGGTGAGCGTGCCCGCGAAGGATATATGCTGGTTGGGGTGGGAGTTCGGCCATGCCTCCTTTATTGTAACTCTGGTGAGAATTCCTGGAAGAATGCAAAATCTAAAGTCCCTTTTCAAAAGAAAATGAGATGGGATAAAACAACAAGAATGAATTTTTCTCATGTACAGGAAAATTTTTAATCATAGGAAATGAAAAGTCATTCTTTTGGAAAAGTAATTATCATGCTACAGAGTTTCACCTGGAGATTACTGATTGTTCTGAACGAATTTTGTTTCACTTGAGTTTTGTTCAGTGCAGTTTTGTAGTTGTGATGGAATTTCTACGTGCTAAGTTCAGGCTCTTTCTCTATGCTGTCGTAGAAAGAATTGGCGTTCTGATTTGTCAGCCTACGCGGCCAGCGCGGCCAATTTCGATTCTCATTCACAACTGCGCCATATTTTAGCGTGGTTCAGCCTACCTACTGACAAAAATCACTTTCATATGTAAATTTGGTAATATAAACTTCTTCTAGGATCGATAAGAAACCTATACTTAAAACTTTGGAATGCTACATTTGGTAATGTATCCATCTCCATCTAAATGTAAGCGTGTAAGTACCGTGGACTTGCTGATATTATGTGCGAAGTTGACGAGCAGGCGGCTTGGTCAAGAGAGTACAATTGAAAGAGGGGGGCCTTGCTATCGATCCCTAGCTATCAACTGTGCATAGTTTAAATTATCCACTCGAAGAACGACTACAACCTTATCTTCCCCGAACGGCACTCCTTGCAGGTTAAGGGCGCAAAGGCTCCTTATCAGACTCCAAGATCTCGTGTTTTCCTCAAATGGCACTCCTTGCAGGTTCGGACGCAAGGCTTCTTTATCGACACCAATGCCACAAGAAAGGGAAACCGGCCGTACCTCCTATTTTTCGCAGTACTTCAACTCTTTCGTACGACGAGTTTTACCACGTTTTATCTCATTCGAGATATAATGATCCCCGCAGCCTTGGAGAGTTAATACTATGATTACGTTACTGTGTCGAGTGCGACCATGCCGGCCAGTTTGGTATCAGGGACACCGAAGCTTAGGAATGGGAAATTATTGAATGCTTACGGGTTTTTGAGAAAGCATATGGTATGGTATCTTTGGCCAGGCATGAAGAGACCAAAGTGCAATCAATTGCTCGTCCTATGAAAAGCTTTGAGCCTGAAATTTTGTCTAGGTATCGCGAGCCTTAACCATCGTGTGGTTGAAAAGAATGCCCAGTTGTTTGGGATCCTGTACCTGTGAACGCTTGACCACCAGTGACCACCAACAGTAATCGTCCAGTTCACATACTCCAAACAAGATCTTTCCTAAATATCCAACTGTAAATGAGACACTCAAATGCACTCTGATATGTATATCTAAGCAACTGTTATTACACAACTACCTACTAGGATGTAACTTTGTTGTTCGTTGGTACACACGCATGTACAGCGTAACATCTCACTCACCAACACAGTAGTTCATAAATAGAATCTTACTCCACCTATCTTCCACCTCCCAAGTCGTCATTTGTTTCGATATCCGATTACTTCTATTTATATTCATATCCACATCCACGATTCCACGAGTCCTAGCACTTGCAACAGAATCTATATCCCTGCCAATGCGCCCTATGCCCACAGCAAAGCACCGACCATTAGCTATTGCGATAGTACAACTATCTAGCAAGACGCGTGGGTTAATCTTTAGATCCAAAGCAAACAGCTGTCGTACCAATCCCATCGTATCCAGCCTATCTATCTATCCATCCTCAGCCCCCGCACATAGAATCACCAACAAAACTTCACACATTTGGCGCAAAATATTGAACTAATAATCATCATCATTTTTTGCTATATCAAGCAAGAACGCTATTGTGTGCATCTAAGTTATATGGGTATTCTTTTATGCAAATCCTCCGGGGAAAAAAGGACAAATGAAAGTCGCTCCAGTGCCCGTTCGTAGGACGGAATCTTCTGGTATTTTAGCCAGTCTAAACTCGCAGGTTTAGTATCTTAGCGAGATACCAAATGTGCTCTCTTCCGAAAAATCAAAAAACTCTGTAAACGCCGTGCCTGTACCACGCATAATTTCCCCCACAATATCCTTACATCAGTCACTTGGGCCGAGACCGTTTCCGTTATTCATACACCATACGCCATGCCATGTGCAACCCGTTCCCATACCGCAGAAAGTAGCTTCCACAGCCAGCAGGCTTTATAAGCTACAGCGGGAAATAATGAGAGAAGATATTTTTAAGCCCATAAGTTGTGATTATATCAAGTCCGCCACATATCCCAAAATATCCCTTCTGTCATCAGAAACGCGGGCGTATTCTAACAACAATCTTTTGACATAAATCTGCATATCCTCGGTTCTTAGGACTTTGCTGGCCCATTCTTGACCGGCGTTCGCGATCTTTTCTGCTTCTGCGTCATGATCCTTGAGCCGGAAGTTCTCACCCTCATACCCGAGGAAGTATTGCATTATTCCATAGAAATCCAGGAATCGATTATCCATAGGAACAAAATGTTTCCAGGGCACTAATCGAGAGTCGTGCCATTCTCGAAATATTGTAGCCTTGATGGGAAGTGACGAAGAGAGTAAGAAGCCACGATATCGTCCAGAAAATGAGTTGCCATCAATATCAGGTATGTATTTGTTATCAAATTGCGCCGCCATTTTTTGTCCCTGCTTGATAGAGAAGTGAGGCGAAGTGTAAGGACAGGTCGGTTCTGACGCATTCATGGGATGACACATAAGATCAATAAATCCGGTATCCGACCAATCTCCAATCCACTCTCCAAGGCGATTTTCTTGTTGCGCACCAATATTGTAGATGGACGTCGGCAGAGCAAAGTTTTGAGGAATTTCTTGCCAAGATTCGGCAATTGAGACTTGCGTGCCATTGGTCATTGACATGAAGCGATGTCTTTGAAACCCTTTCCAGTTATCTGCCAAATTCATGCCCCCGGTTGCCACCCCTCGCCAAATAACTTTGTCCTTCTTTTTATCCCAAGGAGCTCCATGATCATCACCACCTGAAAATCTTTCTTCGTTTGCCCAGTACATTGGTGCTGGCAGTAGGATTTCATTGTTCGTAGAGAGTTTGGAACCGCCAAAGAGAGGGTATAATTTTTTAGTTGAAGCAATCGAAAGAGGGTGAATCATCATGCCATGCAGGGATTGTATATCGGGTTGATGGCAAAAATCGGCGGACAGTGAATAATTGGAGACGTAACCCTTGTAAGTATGTGCTGCAGCATGTCCCATAGAAATTATTGGTGTTTTCGAAAAATCTGTCATAACTTCCGCCCTTCGAGCAAGACTGGCAGGATGGCAGCCTCCAACAGCTATTTCCCACATTGAGCCTAAATCAATTAGCAATTGTTTTTAGCATCGGCAGAGTTTGTCGTAACATACCTTCTCTTTGCCATTCCGGTTCTTCCACATCTTCCTCGGGATCATCTGTTTTCCGAGGCGCAGGTAGGTTACCATATTCTTTGACGACCTCGTTTACGTCTGCGAGCCTTCTTGTGGCATGCCCTACTTCCACCAGATCATTAATTGTTTCCCATGGTGCTACCTGTCTTGGTTCGTCCATTCCATTAAGAGGGATATCCATATCTGGAAGTCCCTCCTGAATCGAGCCGATCATCTGTAACCAAATCTGTGTCCAGAACCATTCACTATGCGCTGTTGCATTGCCGTTTCTAACACTGATAACCATTTCCGCATTCCGAGCTTGTTTTCGCATAAGTTCTGGCTTCACCCCCCAGTATGGGCCCAAGTCATCATAGATCTGGTCGAAGAATTCCTCCACTATAATCCCGTCGTTCTTTTGTGCGAACTTAAACCAATCATCGAATCCAGGTGGAGGATGCCTCCCTCTTCGTTTACGATATGCCGCGGCAGCAGTCTCAATATCATGACTCTCTTGCGCTAATAAGGAATCGAATTTGTTCTCCGCATCCGCGATCAAGACGTCGATTGGGTGTTCGGCTTCTAATTTCACATTTTCTGTTGGGGTTGATTCGGGCTCGAGAGGAGTTTCGGGTGTTTGCTTGGTCCATGTATTCGCAATAGAAGGTGGCTTATATTCGTACTTTTCTCTATTCGTTGCTGGACCTCGAAAGTAAAAAATAAGTAAAATGATACCTGCACCAGCAAGTATATATCTGAGGAAACCTGCAGCGCGTCGAGGGGGCCCAGGATAAGCCATTATGCTAGGTGACGATCTCCTCTGCATACCTCTCCTTTCGAAACAAGAAACTTTTGAAGTGAAGAGTAATAGGGCGTGAGAAAAGACGGAGAATAAGTCGACCGCCGGATTGGGGCCAAGTCAAGAAGTTTTATAGAAGATGACGAGTTTGTTAAAGGGTTCAACCATCAACGATACTCAAAAGTTTAAGATTGCGCTAATGGAATAGTAATGTGGTAATGTCGATCGTTCATACCACTATTTCTAAACGAACCGCTTTTTATGGTTGACGGGTTGGTAGATTTCTGAAAGGATGGGTTGGGTCCAAACTCAAATCAAAGGAATCACCAACAGGGCGCGTAGATTCCGTCTAAATTTATATCAAAGCTTTAAATATAATAAGTAGAACTGAAAAGAATGAATAAATGAGAGAAGTAGAGCTGAAAAAAGAAAAAAGAAAAAAGAAAAAAGAAAAAAGAATGCAATGATGATATATCAGTTTCCCTTTTAGGATAACATTCAATTTTATCTACAACATTTCATAAGTTGTTGTCTATATGAAGATGTTGATGATGAATCACGAATTGAGGAGGAGGGGAGAAGCACCAGGAAGGGGGGAAGGAAGTGAGTATGGATGGATATTGAATATGAAAAGTGAATTGGTATAGTTTAAATATCAAATATCAAATTTAGATAAGAGGGGTGGTCTCAAATTGATTGAATGAATTGAATTCTCGCTCATGCTTCGTATGGGAAATGCCTGAAATGGAAAGGAAAGAAAAGAAAGAGAGCGGAGTGGAAAAGATTCGAATAAAAAGAAAAAGATCTTCAGTAAGGTTCTACCAGACTACATAGTACAAGACCAGTAAAGTAGTAAAGTAGTACAGTAGTATTTTTATTATTTTCCTGGATCAAGAGGTGGGTTAAAATAGAAAGGTTAGACAATCATAATATTAATATATTAATTTTTGAACCTTAATAATATCATCAATATGGTGTGGAATTTGACGATATATTTTTAATTTTATGGTATATATTATAATTAGACGGAGATAATATAGTACAATTGGCTGATATTTACCTACCTACATATTGTATCTTAAAATCACTTTCATTTATTTCCAAGGCGGCTGGCTGGTTGGATCATAAAGTAAAAAATGGAAAAGCTTTTATTTTATTTTTTGCCAAAATAAATTCTTGTACTGGTAGTTTATCAGGGGCAGAGGCGGTGGATACGCCATTGTCAGGGCAAGGTTTATGATCAACTCTATAAAGGCTTATTTCATTTTAGAAACAAAAATATTACCAGGATTAAAACTAGGGTATTTGGATATTCTCAACTACTAGGTATTCACCCGCCGCCATGATTGATATACTGGTACTGATACTCTTACCTTTTTAACCTTAGATAAGATCGATTATAAGAGTAACAACAACTCCTTGTGAAAGTTATACTGTACTTATTACTATACCTATACTATATAGATAGTATTGATTGATGTTTGACGACAATGGTTGGTGTTGTGCGGTGTATGGGACTTGTACATGAAGAAGGCACAGTGTTACATTATGGTATATCCGGAAGGACGGGCCTGACATTTAGTCGGAAAACTAATTTGCTAAGAAAGGGGTCATAATTCACTCCTTTATACATCTAGAAAAGTTTGGATTTTGGCTTATCTACTCGGTGATTTATCAGGGCATTCATTTCAGTAACTAATTGACTAGTAGTGCTGTAGTTCTCTGCTACTAGCAGACAAGATTTCCGGAGTCCGTACCCTCTATCCCCCCCCCCCCCTACATCTCATTTCCTATGGCATTTATCTTTGGGAGGCATTTTCTTACCCCGGTAGAGGCTTGTTCTCCAATAAATTACCCCATGTGGGACTTATGACAGAATATCGGTTCAACGTTACACTATTATTATTATTATTATTATTATTCTTGCCCTTTTTGTCCCTACGGCGGGTGCAGCTTGCGGCTATATACATATGATGGTACAAAAATATGAAAGTATGGGATACATCATCCTCTATAGAGTAGTATCTGGATTCTTATTTAGACGACAAGATTCATTCCATTGGCCAAGTTTTCTTTTCTGGACACAGGACGTAAAAAAATTACATCGTCGTGATTAACCTACGGGATGTAGTAAGCCGACCCACATTGAAAAAGACCAGTTGATTCTTCTACTACAGTACGGTAGGTGGGGTGTCTTTGAAGGATCGAGATTGCCAACAGATGGGATCAGTAAATCGATACGAAAGTATTGTAGTTCTATTACTGACCCAAATATATTATTACTTCGTATATTATCATCCAACATCGAGGAACCAACATCCACTGTGCTACGCTTCGGAAAGAGCCTCAAACAAAATCGAAAGCCAATTTTATGGAACAGCGCAACTACAGTACTAACGTAACAAAATATATTTCCAAATTGAGCAAATGGCGCCTCAAAAGCCCTCTGTTTCAGCAAGCCTGTAGCATACAAACAAGCATCTGCCACACCCGAATGAGGCGTAACTTGGCATCTGACTGTATACGGAGTACACCTCCTTCCCAACCAATTTACAGAGTACCTGTAAGAACCCGACATCGCCTGCATTTCAATGTAACCACATACTGTAATACAACTTCCCCTGCATAATGAAATTGTTAAGAAGGCGATGGATCCGAATGGAATTAATATGTTCATAACTTCTTCCATTCTTTGTACAGGTAACTTCCTGACCAAAAAGAGAAACTTTAATTCTTGAGATGAAAATTACGCATAACTCATCTTCGTTTCAAGATCGTTTGTATTTTATGAGGTGAACTCTACCCATTGCACGAGTTCTAGAACTTCTAGCGAGGTAGAATACATCAATCCATAAATTTCATAGATCATGTTTCATGTAGTCTGATAGTATCAGACTGATACTGTAAAAATATCCTTCCAATCGTTTGACTTTTGTTTTCCCCATCGATGGATGTTGATGCTGGAGATTATCAATCTAAGTGGATGGATGTGGGCTATGTTGTTTGCATATGCGTTCTCCACATATAAGATGGCAGTGTTGCAAGCCTGCGGTTACGCGATATCACTAAAAAATATTGGCTTCTAAATTCTCACTAGTACAGAACGTGGCGTGGCAAAACAAATTGCAAAGAGACATTTTCCCATTTCTCATAAGATGCAATAGACGAAATAACTGACCCGATACTGCTCTTCTTACGATTGATTAAGACCACTAATCTAAATCTCTGGAGTTACGTTCTTCCCTCCTCTTCCCCACGGTATTCGTAGTTCTTCTTGCGAGCAAGCCGTGAATAAATTGAGAGTGGAAACAAAGCCCACTATTGAGTACATTTTTGAAGCACTTGAAATTATGGAACCTGCAAAGGAAGAGTACAGAGGTATTATTTAACGCCAATAAATTTACCAAGTTGATGCTGCAAACTAGTAATCGGACCATAGAGAAAGAATGCCTTGCCAAAATTATACAAAAGGATACTGTACCATGTGCATCAGGGGTTTAGACGAGCAGTCTTCTTGAACCCCCAAACCCCAAATTCTCCCTCGTGTACATTTTAAGATGAAAATAATCATTAATAGCCGTCATGCCGGTAGGAAGCTCAAGAATCGGTTGCAGAAATTGGCACATTTGTCGAGTCTAACACGCCATGCTGGATAAAGAAGTTTGGTAGTACCGGCTGGAACTCGGTTTGAGTCTCGGTTTGAGTAAGCCTTGAGTAAACCTGCTGTTGATATTGTCGATGTCCTAAAGCTAGAACCAATCGCAAGATCAGACCATCCAAAAATTCTAACTCATACACATACGAGCACCCCCAACATCTGGCAGGACGAGGTATTTTTCTCCAGCGACTTACTTTTCCGGCACAGCAGCTCCTGGCTACGTTAGTGTCTAGGATCATTGAATATTCACTGTCTTTGGGGACTGTTTAAGAATCCAAATACCGAAAATGTTACTTCTGCCGTGTAGGGATATACGCTGAGGTGGTTGCTGAATTGTACAATGCCAAGCATTGTCGCAGCTGCTTTCTTGACCGAAATGAGCACTCCGTTACTGAGTTAAATCTTGTTGTGATCTCGCCGCACTAGCAAAACAGGACAGTGAATTGATTAGGGACTGTAGCTGGGAGACGTATTAGCGATTACGGTAGAGCGGCTTGAATCGCCCTCACCAATGACTGCAATAGACTTAAAATCTCCTATCCTCTCCATCAGCCATCCTGTAATTTCGCACGATATACGACAGCTTCGGGACAGATAGATTATGATAACAGAGTAACGATATCATTCGCATGGAAGTGGATTATGTCCGTCATATAGTCAGCTAGCTGTCCAAATGGTCAACCCTTTCTTGGGTATTGGAAAGCTAGACTGACAATAGCACCCCATCACCGTCGTAATTTTATTTTGAAAGGGCGCCGATTGCGACTACTTTGCGTATTAGTTTGTTATATTGGTGGCACAAGACAGTTTTATTTTACACGGACAAACCGACAGGACATGATAAGAACACTGCGAACTCCAGGAGAAAGCACCAACCTAAGAATCTTGTAACATAATTCTCATTGCGATCACACGTCGTCACCAACCGTTTGGCAGCCATATCACTTATTTTACAGTAAATTTATATTGACTAGGCACTAACTACAATAAGACACATAATCATGAATTCCTTAATTCTCAAGCCTTCACCATTCTTTCCGGCTTAGCTTGCTGGCTTCTAAACCGCGTAAGCTTGATCCAGCCACATTTTGACATTGCGCAGAACCAGCCTTGGGTGAGAGAAGTACTACCAGTTGTGAATAACCTCTTTCCTGTATTTATCCATATTTTTCAATTCAAAAACAAGACTGGTTAAAATATATTCGTGGCCAGACGCAATCTTTTTTGACAATCATACATTCAAAAATCAGGGCGAGCCTCTTAGATTTCATTCATCACTTAAAACCTTGGCGTACATCATTTCATCTAAACCCCACCCACGGATCATGTACCAAGTTTATCCCCCACATTATATAGACCCTACAGAAATAAAGACCAATCACAGTCTAAGATTAAAATGGTGTGACCCGCATAACCAAGTTTAAAATCGGAATTTTAGTATGCATGCAGCGCAGCGCAGCTTTGATTTTCTTGCTTGTGCATTTTCGTTCAAAGAACCTTGATTGAATCTTTAATCTTCGATCTTGACTTTTGGGGGGAATTTCTAAATTGGGATATTGCTTGCTTGGTGGCGTAAGGCCTTATGTATGACAGTAGAACACCGACGTCATGGTTTGTTTTGTTTTGTTTTTTGGAGCTAGGCTTGGTAGTAATAGAGGGGTATAAAGAAGGGTAGAATCTGCTGCTTTGATATATATTCTACATCTACCAGCTTCAATCATAAATCATAAATCATCAATCAATAAATCAACCATTTACTTTAAACTTCAACCAAAACCAAATTCACAATGGATAACCTCATGAACACAGCCAAGAACGCAATGGGCGGAGGATCCGGTACCACCAACAACACAGCTGCCGCTGGACAAAACGCCGGACAGAAAGAAGATTACGGTGACAAAGGTTTGTATTTCTCTTCCATCTATGGATCAACGCAAAATTATACCATTCTTATCTTGCTCATTTGATTCCCAAAGACAACAAGCTAATGAACTCTCCACAGCTTTCGACTTCGCGTCCAAAAAGGCCGGTCACCCAATGGATCGCAATACATCCGAGAAGATCACCGACGGTGCAAGATCCGCTTATGAGAAGGCTACTGGGTATGTTCCCTCTCTCTTTATACCTCTGCCTTCCCACCCCTGCTTGATACATCAAACAATCAAATAATCAAGTCACTAACCACAATACGCAATACAGAAAGACCGTCGATCCCAAATACTCCAACTAAGATTTTCGCGTAACCCTCGAGCGCCCGCACTCTTCCATTGACCATGGATGGACGACGCATTCGATAGCCAGTGTATCATAGATTTTCACAGAACGATTTCTTTATATTTGGGGTTTGGGCTGGTTGGAACGGAATGGGATGGGATGGATCGCATTTGGGAATGTTAATCACGAATCAATGAACGATTGAAAATACTTGTTCCATGCATACATACTCTGATCTGACAATGTGATGCTTGCAAAGTGATAAATCTGTTCATGCCTACTCGTCCACATGTGAATGTTTACCTTGCAGATATATCATGAATCGATACAGCTTATGTCTAGCATGCCACGCAATGCAAGTTGATATGATCAAAATGCTACAGCACCCATTAACAGCATTGTTGCTTCTAACATTCCGTCTTCATAAGTCTTCGATTGAGTCGAGGATATACTGATACACATATAGTGTGCCAAGAACCAACGAAATCCGGCAGTGGCAGGATTTATCTGGCAAAGCACAGTTGGCAATGAAGAACTATCCATTCATCTCATTCTCCATTTTACGTGCCATGGAAGGCGAATTCATTTGCCATTTCTTTGTGATGTTTCCTCACGTTCATTGCTTGCCTCTTATAGGGGTGCAACGGTGCTTGGTCGTCTCGAAACTTCGAGCCTTAGCAATACTATAAAAGCCCGCGAACGGCCCGACCCAATTATTGACTACCGGAAGAAACTTACGTCAAGCCTACTGTGAAGTTCATGCCATAGCCACTGTAGATGAGATATTGCTCATCATATTCATCGCAATTGCAATGGATAAAGAGTAGACTTTTCTTCCTTTTTCATCTCACTTCTGACATTTCTTCTTCTGTGCAATAAGCGCTAAGATATATAGTTGATACATAAATAGTTTTTAAAAATTGAGTAGAAAAAGAAGATGATGGTATATGTCTTCATCGCACCATTGATATCCCCTAAACGCCAATAAAATGCATGACTCGTCTTTAGAGTTTTAGTTCCTCACACCGTAAATCATCATGTCAAATCCACCTAGCCTCTCCATCCAAGTTATTTTGTCATCCCCCAAGCCCAAAGCCTTTGATCTCAACCGCGAAACCATTCATCATTTCGTGCAATTCGCCTCCCTGCCCATCATCAATTCCTCTACTCAACTCAATTATCCATTCGATAAACTTGGTAAGCCATAATCATCATCCACAACAGGAAAACAACTCCAATCAACTCGAACGCCCAAGCCGCTACCCAACTTTGGCAAATTGACCTCTGCTGCAACCACGCTAGGGTTGCCTCACTCGCCCCTCTCTGTTCATTCGAATTCACATAGAGATTGCAATTCGAATTGATATTGCCCGCCGGTCCCCAAAGCTCCACACTGATAGCAATCAGCCCGACCATCCATAGCACAAACAGTATAAAACTTCCAAGCATGACAATCCCAGGTAAGAGCTGTCGCTGTGCGATAAGATATAACATGATAAGGATGAAGGCGACGCCAAGCGCGGCAACCGTTATCCAGTAGGGAAAATACCAGGGGACATTGAGATGCATTTGATTTTGCACGCTGAGGAAGTATGCGAATATGCCGAGAATGGTGCTGCTACCGATGAGCATGATGAGGATCCAGAAGTTGAGCTGGAGCGGAGGCCAGCGATATTTCGTACGTACTCGTTCGACGTATACCGTCGAAGGATCAGATGTGCTGATTGTGGAGGCCATGGTTGTGGTGTGTGGATAAGTTGTGGATTGGGTGGTGAAGTTGTTGTGAAATGAGATTGAAGGACTTTAGATCGAGTCGAGTTATGCGCCGAGGTCAATTGCCACTCCTCTACAAGCTGGTCTTGTAATATTTTCTTGTCCCCGCGTTTTTCTACTTGGTTGAATTTATCGCGCGATGCAGCAAACTGAATCAATGTCT
Organism: Rutstroemia sydowiana; assembly: GCA_000812895.1. Lineage (NCBI taxonomy): Eukaryota > Fungi > Ascomycota > Leotiomycetes > Helotiales > Rutstroemiaceae > Rutstroemia > Rutstroemia sydowiana. Next base: position 651 of record JWJB01010250.1, on the reverse strand, counting down.
CTTAAAAGTCGTTATTTTTGTCGTTATCGCTAGGTATGATTCGTAGCGCTTCGAGTCCAAGAGTTTTCCTGCCTTCTACTTAAACAATGGATGAGATGGATGATCGCGGGCAAAAGCTCCGAATAATAAGAATTATGATCCCACCCCTCTTTCCTTTCTCAATTATCTTCTCCGCCAAACCCCTTTCTTAAAAATTCAAGTTAAAAACAAGATCGCGCCTTAACAAGGCTTTGAGAATTGACTCGTCCACGTACGACTTGGGATGTGTTTGTTGTTTTGTTGTTCGTACACTCCAACTCCACTTTGTCTTGCTTGACTCGATCGATTAGAATTTTATCGATAGCCTTGATAAGGTAGAGCGGTAACGGGTACGGGTACAAGTATGTACAAGTAAGATTAGCTTCGATGATGCCGAGTTTTCGGGTCTTTAATCAGGGGAAGATGCAGCTAAAGATTGATTGTTTATAAATTTGTGTTTGTGTTTGGATTTGGAAGAGATGGAGTATGATTAAGATACGAATTCAAAATGAAGATATATGTACAATACGTAACCTTACTACAAACAATATTAAAGGATCGGCACATAAAGTAATTGAATTAGATCCGAGATTTAGGTTTATCACACTTTTCTGCGGTGTGAAAAAGCTAGGC
>JWJB01010249.1:0-21449 GCA_000812895.1 Rutstroemia sydowiana | reverse complement strand
CCAACTCGTGAGCTCAGATATGTGGATAACAGCCTGCCAAACCATACCATACCATACCATACCATACCATACCATACCATACCATACCATACCATACCATACCATACCATACCATACCATACCATATCCAAAAAACATATAATTCCAATTCAGAAACAGATTCTTGAACGATCCATGCGAAAATTTCCTCACCAGTTGCTCACAAAATGCAAATATACATACAAATCCGAGTCCAATCCTATTCACGGACGGAACTCATTGTAGAGAAGATGGTATGATATTGGAGGTATGTTAATAAAGTGAAGAAGCTGGTTTCCCAGCCTCAAAAGGGGGAAACTGGAATAAGTGTCTGAGGGAAGACATCAAGTGTCCCCCCGCCTGTCTTATTATATACCACTCATACTTTTTCGTCCCGAATAATAGCGGAGTAGAAGGCTTCCGGTTTATACTGCAAAGGGTCTGGATTCAAATTAGAATTATACATATGAATTCATGCTGTATTATGATTCAATGCTGTATGGGAAATAGATCAATCTAGGTGTATACCTGCATGTTATATGATGAGGTTTTCAAGTTTAGAAAACCTTGGGTAGTTAGGGTTTATTTTATAGATATGCAACAAAAACTTACCTAGTGCTAGGTGTTTATTTATATATCAGCTAGTATGTGCAGTAGTACCGTATGTATCTGGTAGTTGGGAATTGAATTACAATACTGGTATTCAGGAACATAAATTACTCATCCCATCTATGAGATGAGATAAGCTTTTTGGCAGGAAGCTTGGTTTTAGATGTTCTATATAGCAGCTAGCTGTATTCTATCAATCTATCAATCTGATAGTTGGGAATTGCATACCTATATTCGGAAATATAAATTACACATCCCATCTATGGAACATATCTATGGAACTTATATAGAAGAGACAAGTTGCTTGGCAGGCGGCGCTAGATGTTTTATAGCAGCTAGTATTGTATCTATCTGGTAGCTGGGAATTGTAATACTGGTACTTGGGAATATAAATTACTTTATCCCATCTATGGAACTTAAAAGAGACAGATTGCTTGGCGAGTAACCCCAGATGTAATTGCATATTCATATGCATACTTCACTATTCTCCAATCGTCATTAAAGGGATGCTAGAAGATAGACAATCTATGGACGTTGGAACTTGGGAGAGGACAGGAGAGCAAAATAGGAATCTCGGCGACTTTGAAAATAAAACTTCCATGTGCGTACGAGATCGTTCTTCATGGAGAAGGTGGACAGGAAGTAGTTATGTATGCATTAACTCATAGAATCGAATGACCGCCATTCCACATCTAAAGTGGACGCACGCTGCATACACATATGTATAAAAGGGTTATTTCCAAATTCCTTTCCACTTTTTACTCGTATATGCCCTATCAAGTACCGACATAGAACTATCCAAGCTTTCGATCTATCTATTCGATTCGTCACCAACATCGGGAAGCATAAGCATTTTATCAAGTCCGTATTGTACGGAGTATTCTCCCCCCGAATTCACAGGGAGAATTAATATTAGAAGTACTAGTATGTGGCGAAATAAAACACTTGTTCCCCTATAAAACCCAAGCATTGCACAGTAGTCCGAATTCCAGAAATCCAACCATTCAAAGCCTATAAATCAATTGAATTCTGGGTCCTTTCCCACTAAATAACAAATAACCCATGAGGTCTAAGAGGGAGACAGTATATCAGAAACGGTGTAAGCTTCTACATTAGGTACGGTGCGTACCATATATAATGTTAATTGTTACCAACAGGCGATTTACCATTTGAAAAGGGTAATACCCGAAATCCGAACCACATATTAAATATGGATTTATAATCTTGGAAATCTAGAAGTTCTTCGATTTATAATATTTGGTGGGCCGGCGCGGGGCGGAATTTAGAGATGAGTTCTAGGCGTTGGAAGTGTTTTATGGAAGAAAAAGAAAAAACCGATGAGCGACCGAAAGAAAGTGAGGATATACTAAATTGTTACTTAACTTTTCATATTAGTTAAGTTTTGCCTATCATTTATACTAGACTAGCTGGCAATCTTAGTTAAAAGGTTATCAATAATATCATACATCCGCGGATGTAGTGAAGATATATTATCTGATTTTCAACAAGGCATCGATATATATAGAATTTAATCTTCTTAATTAACCACTTAAACTCGTTTAGAAGTGGGTTTGTCACAAGCTAAAACGTTGTTCGGAAATATACCGAACTTGATTACGTTGATGACCATAATTATATCTAGATTCGGCTACAGTACCCCATTCGGGATCATAACCCTAATTACTTTCGGCAACAATGATAATTTATACTTCCGGCTTTTTGCTTTTCATATCACTGCATACTTGTTGTCTTTGATTACTCCTTGAACTGTATCGTAACTTTTGCTTCATTCATTTGTTACCGGCATCTCAAAACATAAGCTCAGTAGATCGTCACTCGGTATACCGGAAACGGTATGAGATCCCATGTTCGGTACGGTGCCAGATAGTGGTCTCACTCAAAGCTCACACCATACGCAATTTCGCAATCTCTTACTGTATTCTTCACATGCTACATATATCACCACCATCCCAACTAATACAACTACTTATATACCTAGGTACTTGTACCTGTCAGGCTGTCAACCCCCATTCTTCAACATATCAGCCGCGGAGATGTGTGCATAATCGTCGTCACAATATATGTTCCTAGATCACAATTATATTCAACCCTCCTACTTCTTAGCCGCGGAGATGTGTGCATAATCATCGTCACAATAATATGTGTTCCCAGATCACAATTATCATTTCTATATTATTCAACCCTTCTAACCGCGCAGGTGTGTGCATAATCGTCGGCACAATATATGTCCCTAGATGACGAATATCATTTCCTATATCGGATAAGGTACCGTAGACGCGGGTTTGCTCCATAAGTTTAGACTTGAAGTTTGAACTCATCTCGCTTTCGCTTGTACTCTCCTGATCTACGGTATTCACCCTACAATGGGCGAGCGTACATTTGCACAACCCGTTTCCTGCCTTGTGTCTGTTCCCCTTTTTCCATCTCGTACGAATACATACAATGCCCTTCCTTTCCTGGGAACTTGGGAAGAAATGATTATGTTCCTTCATCTCGTTACTTCGTAGCGAGCTATAATAAGGAACGGACGGGTATAGCTGGAAATAAATAAGGAAAGATCAGCGCCTATCAATCACAATCATTCTCGACTTTTATCTATCGCGCCGTCTTACATTTTTAAGCATCTTTTGCGTCCCGGTTACCAGTTTATCACATTAAATGCATCCATAATCCCACTTTGATTCTTCACATTTAGGACAAAATACCTGGTATCCCACTGTGAATACTCATGGATAACCTTACCATCAAAGTGATGGATCTACACATACCGCGGAATTTGCAAACACATTTTCAATTATTATTAATTTATTAATTTTTGGGAGGGATGTGATTCATTATGTACGAATCATAACCTGGGATTAGGGTACATAAATCATGGATCCCTAAGGGATTTAATATATCGATATGAAATTGGATTGGCCGTCTCGTCTAACAGTGGATATTGATTCAGATTCAACGGTCCTATTTTGGCCATTCCCCGCGACCTTGGTATTTGCACTAACTGGAATGTGAACCGTGATAGACCCATAAAAATAAATCGCCAGCCAGGATGGGATTATGCGCCAACTTCAATGAAAGGTACTATGACTATCGAAATTTCCCCCAGCTTGGAATCATGAATGTAGAGCATGCTTCTAGTTTCATCTGGCGATGATGTGCCAATGTGCTCCACTACGCTGTCATGGGGGAATTTGACTGGCGCCTGCACGATATCTTTTCACATACAAAGACAGTCCACAAGAACGGTCGTCTAAAATGTGGAAATACATACATACGTAAATTTCTTCCATCCATTTTAATTTTCCGATTCGACTTGAATTATTGACATAATGGCTGAGGATCGAGGACCGCAAATCGCTGCCGTGGCATATTTCTTTATTATTTTAAGTACGATTACGGTATCACTAAGAGCTTATACTAGAATATTTGTGATCAAATACTTTGGTTGGGATGATGTGTTGGCTATTTTTGCTTGGGTTTGTCTCAACTTCATAGATGTGTGTTTGTGGATGTATGCTAATGAGGGGAATTGTAGGTTGCCTTTATGATCTTTGCTATCCTCGAGGTTATTGCTTCCAAAAATGGCGTGGGTATGCACAATGCAGATATTACGCCGGCGGAAGACCTAGTAACTGCATTCAAGGTATGATTGATATGATAGGAGCTCCAATGCCAAGCAAATATACTCATTTGTTTCTAGTTATGGTGGGCATGTGAGGTAACCTACATTCTATCGAATATGATCGTCAGATTGAGTATTGCATTGTTCCTTCACCGACTCGCCACCATCCGAAAGCATAAGATTATCATCTGGACAACCTTGGGTTTCGCGGAACTCGTCAGCTTCGCCTACTTCATTCTATTTCTCGTGCAGTGTTTGCCAACGAGTCACTTCTGGACTCAACTCATAGGAACAGAAGGAACATGCATCGATACATCAATTACAATCAAAGTCGGATACTTTTACTCGACGGTATGCTGTGTTTCCGATTGGATTTTGGTAGTTCTGCCCATATTCGTGGTTTGGAATCTGCAAATGAATCAAAGAACCAAGATGTCTGTAGCAGTGATCTTAGCTATGGGTGCTGCGTATGTAATCCCATTTTTCGCTCTATCATTCTAGTCAAAAGCTCCGTTGCCTTGGGTTGTCAGGTTTACAATCGACACGCCAGCGAGCAACGACCAGTGCAAAGAATCTACCACTAACATTGAAATCAAATAGGGCTTCTACTGCAACAATCGTTCGAATTCCATATCTCAGCAGTTTGAACAACGTCAGTGACTTGATGTATGCTTCGACCGATCTATTCATATTAGTGCTGGTTGAAGTTGGCATTGCGATTTCGGTATCAGCATTAGCAACCATCCGGCCGCTGTTTCAAAACTTTTTCGATCGTGTCAGTTTCTTTACAGACCCAAAGCCCAATTCACAAGCTTGGACAGCAGATCCAAATGCAACGTACACGAAACAAAAAGGCTTCGCGAACGACCATACCAGTGATGATATTCCGCTTCAACCAACAGGCAATACTACCACGGCCAAATATGCGCATGAAGATGTGGAAAGAGGAGATAGGCTTGGTGGAAGAGGGATATCTAGTCCTATACAGAAGCATAAAACTCGTCCGAGTGGTGACAGGTTGGATAGTTCGAGGGATCATCATAGGAGGGCAAGTGGAATTAGTGAAGAGTCACTTTTGAGTATGAATGCTGGTATACAAAAGACCACGGATATTACTGTTACTCGTGAACGATTTTAGAAACGGTCCGAGTAACTGGGAGGTGAACGTAATTGAAGGGTGGGGATATCTGAGAGTTGGCATAATTGAGGGGTGGCATATATATGATGACGGTATTATGGTGTATTATTTAAATATCACAGGTGTTTGGGGAGCTGGTGGGGGGTTATGGTTTTGAACCGAATGGATGGATGATACATGGAGGAATGAAAGGTGTTGAGTTAACTAAAGCAAATGTCCGACATACTTACAACTCTATTCAGTTCAAGTTACACTTCTCTAATGTGGTTTATAGATCAAATAGCACTCATCTGAAATGTCTACACTTATCTAAATTCCAAGTACAAGCAACCACATAAGTATTTCCCACCCAACCACCCAAAACTAATCCTCCACCTCAAGCTGTGCAAGAACTCCCACCGCAGTAATCGTACCCGAATTGACCGCCCCACTCACCGACTTCATCTGTTCCGCACAATCACCCGTTGCAAAAACTCCTTCAACATTCGTCTCATGAAATGGCATTGCTACTTTCACATCACCCTGTTCCGTCATTTCAATCCCCAATTCTTTTACAAACTCTTCCCCATTCATAACCGTCTTCGCATGATTCATTAAAAATGCCTCTTCGTGCTTCTGGCCGTCTTCAAATACCATGGTTAATCCTAGTCCTTGGGGATTTTTGATGAATTCTATAATTTTTCGAGTATCGACTGAGATGTTTGCTCTGGATTTACTGTTCGGATTGGTGTTACTCGTGATCTTTGCATCTTCGATTTCTTGTCCTAGGGTTGCATCGCCGTTCGTGTAGATTGTGACGTTTTCGGCGAGACGAAGTGCTTGTCTTGCTGCGAATAGAGCCAAGGGAGGACTGAGAGTATTTTCCACGGCGAGAACACCCGCTGATTCCGAACCGCGTTGTTCGTACCCGTGGCAGAATAGACAATGGAATCTGAATATTGTAAGTTCAAGTTTCAACTCGCAGTAGTCAATGCTGGTTGCAGGAAAGATGCAAAATACTAACATGCTATGAGCCCAACACTCCTCAAACCCCTTAACATCCAACATCACATCCCTAACTCCCGTAGCCAACACCACCTTTCTTCCCCACCACAAATTTCCATTCTCATCCTCGACTTTGAAAAGACTAGTTCCATCTTCTCTAGCCTGTTTTTCAAAACGTATCACAGCTACATCTTGGAAGGAAATCGTGCTATACCCAGCCAAAAGATCTTTTCGATAAGCATCTCTGAATACAGCGGGATCTTGATGATTCCATGTAGGAACTACATGCATGTGTTGGGCTTTGGCGTTGCGGAAGAGGTTTGAGGAGAAAATTATGCTGGTGTGGAGGAGGCGGGCTAGACCGGCTGCGCAGGCGAGGCCGGAGGGACCGCCGCCGATGATTAGGGCGTCGACTGGGACTGGGTTGGGAGTTTCGATAGCCATTGTATTTGATGGTGTATGCTGTTTGGATGGGGATGGTATGTAGTATTCACTGGGAAGTGTCCTTTGCAATGTGGATAAAGAAAAGTGATGTCTTGATTTCTCCGGGTCGTCTCACTGCTTTAAGTAGAGCGAGTTCACAGCTTCCTTAACAGTTCCTGAGGCAAGAAAATAGGAAATCTGTCAAGGCATTGGTGATTTACGTATACGATTATATGGCGTGTGGAATCAATACTTGGTTAGGGGAATTATTGGGTGGTCGCGCTGACAACCAGAGACTTGCACAGCGCCCTTAATTGTTTTCTAGGCAAGAAAGAATATTAAATTCTTGTAGCATTTGACAATTTACGTACATACTTATATGGTGTGTGGATCCAGTATCTAGTCGGAAACTTCTTGATTGGTCGCAGTGACATTCGAATTTTGCACATCGTCTTTACATCTTTCTGGGGTAATAAAGTTGTCAAATCGTCGGATTCTTTAACGAATACGCTCTATGCTTATGCGGTCGTGGACCCAGTAGTGATCCGATATAACGTAGCTCGGAAACTTTTTGGTTGGTCGCGGTGACTTTTCGGAGAGTTTTGATTGATGACTACCTTAATGCTTACGGCTACAAAAATTCCAGAGGGAGGTCATACTAGTAATTCTTGTTTGTCGGAATGTGGTAGCACTTGAACACCATGGGAAATCTATGCATCTATCCGCTTTAATCCTTATTATTCACGAGGTACCTAATCAGCTTGCTGCCTAAGACCAAACTAGAACTGTATTCATTGATCCGTTGAACGTCCATATTGGGGAACTATATTGAAGTGCTAGCATATTACGATGAAAAGGAATCACTGCGGTAGCAAAACCTGAAAACCATCTATTTCGCTGCTTTGTATATGAACCGACTTTCTGGTTATTACGGATTCCTTTCAATTCACTATACCCTTTCACGTATTTTTTCCCTCTCAGGCTAGAGCGTGTATTAGATTGGGTTAATACCAGACTCCTAATCCATGCTCCTTTCGACTTTTCAAGCTAGATTTCAGCCCGGTTTAGCTAGAAAGACGGAGATACTGGTTTGTCAATCAACAAATCAATAGATGTTTATATCGTAATATCAGCTCGCCCTCGCCCCCTGAACTTTTGGGGTAACCAAGGATACTATTTTACCACTGAGATATCAAGTAGAGATGCCGAACTTCGCATAATGGAGTGGATATGGAGTAAGCTCGAAAAATTCTGGCTCGGGCTAGAGTCTAACTCTTGCGGATTATTTTCAGGAGATCTGGGCGGGACAAGTAAACGTAGCTTTAATATTTCTGACAGGATCTGCTAGCTACAAATATCCCTTACTGTTAAGCCTCGATAGCTCACTAGGATCCAGGTTATTACTAAGTACTTCTCCTGGTAGCATAAGTCCTAAGCTGTTGCTTCTCAAGCTTCATTTCACCTATAATACACACATGCACACCCTTCTTTAGGGCACAGCACTACCTTTCATGCTAGCTATTCCAGCATTGGCTCTGTTCCTCAGACTAGTCCCCTAGACCGCTCCAGATGAGAAAGCATGCTTATTCGATGTAGCTAATCTAACTTAGTACAGGACTCCAACCTGTTGTCTCATTCCTGCCTCCACTCCCTAAGTGAAGTGAAGAAAGAAGCTTCAACAATCATCAGACTCAGACCATTGGATTCTTTTCGAGAATTCGCAGGTAGTTCGGCAAGTGTTCTTTATTCTTCTTTGTACTGACCCGAATCCCGTTTTGCATTCTCATGGAAACTTCGCACCGAGTTTTGCCATGATTCATCTCGCCTCTTTATCGCCGCCTGCCTTCCATTCCACCTCACCACCCGTCTTCTTACCAACCCCACAATCCCCCAAAACCAGTACCAATTTAGCACAACAAATGTGAGGTTTGCAAGCACATGAACAATTACTATCCAAATAGGCAATACGAAGGGACCCTTCTGCTCGCAGGTGCTTCTGCCATCTGGACACAAAATTTTGATCACCACATCATCTGTGGAAATAGTCATCGCTTTGCAAAGATCTAGCCAGATTGATATCGCTGTGACGCTTCCATAGACCAATCTACTGAAGAAGAAAGTTATAAGGAGAATGAAAGCATTAATGAGTTGAAGTTTTGTGCCATCATTTTTGGTTTTCACGGTGAACCGATGGATATTCATGAATATATTCGATAACTCGAAAGCGGTTCCCGCGGCGGCATAGAAGTTCATAGCCGGTCGCTATCTCTCAGTCAGCGAATACATAAACTTCCTGGCTTTTGGAAAATATACGTACCAAACCAGGAAACATAACCAACAAGCAGCAGAATCCATGTGCAACCATCGACCACCCATACATCTTCTTATACTTCACCATCATAATTGCATGCCAGACAAAATATCCATTAGATACCCCCAGTGCAATATTAGATAGCTCAGTATAACCCCATACGCGCTCTTGCCAAGTCATGTTCCTTCGTTCTTCATCGTATACTATTACGTAGATGGAGATAATGCTATTGATGATGGATTGTGTGAGAGATACAATATGTCCATCCCAATCCACCTTTTGTTTGTGACTTAGGCTCGGATAAATGGTTGGATATAGCATTGTTGCGATTTTTGGGGAGATGCGTGTATAGATGAGGTGGTAAAGTAGGAGGAATCCTAGTATTTCATGGATATGGTTTGGTAGGTGAGTAAGTTGTAGGACTTCTCCTAGTGGTTTGGTGGCGGTGACGAGGAAATCAGGACGCCAGGATATGAAGATATCGTACATATTGCAGAGTTGGCGTGAGAATCCGAATAGAACTCAACACCGTTTGAGAATGTATTAGCAGTCACGTCGTCTTTAATCGCGACCGACAAATGATTCCTTGGAAACCCTCTAATAAGACTCGAGGGAGTGAAAGTTGAGAAACCTTATCTATTTGTCAGACTGTAACACGATGTAACAGCATTTTGCTTATGGCACTTGAGAGTGAGACATCAAGGTGTTAGCGGTTACGAATAGATGGCATAGGTATCCAGCCCTTAGTACTTTGATAACTATCTAACATGCTGGCATGTCCTGGCTTATATCGGAAAATTACTCACGTCGGCTGATAAAATCTAACTGTAAAGGCAAAAGTAAATATTCATCCGGGTCGAGGTGAGGTAATGAAATACGAATGCTGATGCTTACGAAGTAGGAATTCATCACTAAGCAATATATCACATCAGCATACGGGTACTACATGTCTTTATCAGGATATTGAATGCTAGCTGATCAGCAACCCGGCTTATCCTGGCAAGCAAAATCGGGCATGCTGGATTTCTAACTCGATAATCCAATTCAAATTAGTAAAAGAGAGTTCTCCCTGAGTTCCAATTCTTTTAGTGAGTATAATATCTCTGCGTGCTACCTAAGCTCAGATATCCATCTTTCAATCGTTTGTTGCATCAATTTGAGATTCATCCATCAATATTCCAAAGAATCAATCTGTGTTTGTCACACATTTCACCTGTACATTATATCAATCTGATAGCATATCGGTGAGAGGGATACTCGGGATCAGGATCAGAGATCACCGATTCACATACAGCCTCAGCCACGGTCCCATGTTTCTTCGCATGTTTCTCTATGAATCGGTAGAAGCGCTCATAATCCATTTCTGGAACTATGTTATCATTTGGTCTATGGAAAGCGAAAAGTCCAACCCTAGAAAATTCGCCCTTGTTATCTGTAGATCGGAGGACAAGACCTTTAATTGTGTTACCACTCCCAAGAGAAGAGCCATCATTCAAAAGCATAAAATAGGCTAGATTGCTGTTCAATGAATAGAAATCATCCCTGGAGTCTATATCTATTGGAAATGTTTGTTTATCTTGACCGGAGTTTGACAGATGACTGATTTCGGTATCCAACGGTACTCCACTGGGGAATTTTGTATGTGACGATGATTCATCTCCTCCTTCTGGTTCAGCAAAATGGACAGGCAATGAACGCATATCAGTTGTTGCCTGAAACATTTCTTTGCCGAAAGTCTCTGAAGGGGTTATATATCCAGGGACCAAAATTGAGCAAGCAAGATGGAGAACCCCTCCAGTCACTTGCCCAAACGGATCATCGGTACACAACTCCGTGCTAGCATCAACGACATGAGAATATGTAGTGGTACACCAGCTGTGACGTCCCCCTCCCCCAACCTTCCATTTCACTTTTCCATAAGTGGACGCCCAGGACCAAGTTGGAGCTCGCCAAGGAACCCGTGTCAATCTCTGTTTGGTAAGTTTGTGTTCGTGGTACCAGGTGAGCTGATCCTCAATTGAAAGTGAGACTGGTGAGACAAAAGGTTTGGAAAATGGATTTCCTCTCCACAACCCTGCGAGATACTGATACCCGGTCTCATCATAGACTCGTTTTGCGACACCAGAAAGAGCAGGTAGCTTATCCTTGCCAAAGGTCAAATTGGCTGCAGAATATGTCGCCACAATTCGGAACCATCGCTCCGAGAATTTGTATTCTTGAGGAATGAATGTCCAGAAAAACAGGGGCAGTGGAAATCCGTCTGGTAAATTCTCTGATCGCACCGCTGTCCTACATTCCCAGAAAGCACCGCGATTACCTAAATGGATTGTTCGAGGGGACAGGAGCCTCTCTTGGAACGCCCAAGCTCGGGTGCCCAAATGAGTGTCAGAAGTTGACTTGTCAACAGCATCGGCTAAATAAAAATCATGTACACTGTGGCGTCCACCGTTACAGACTCTAGCTCGAAGCCCATCGATGAAATCTGGTATCTTAGAAAGACAACCTTCACTACTATCTCGAGCCGAACTTGCAGCTATATTGATTGTAGAGCCTCCATAAACTGAGCTCATCAGACGCGACTCCTTTTCCCAATCCTCTTCACTGTCTTGAATTATACATAAAGAATCGATCCATATATAATGTATATTCAAGCTCTTCGCAACGTGAATAGCATCCCTGAATGTTTTGGGAAGCCGATCAAGAGACAGACCCTTCATGAACGAATCTAGTGCATCCGAAGTGAGTTTGACAAATTCCTTGGTCCCCCAGCAATGCGACAGAGTGGCATATCTTGGCGGTGTTTCCAATGCTGAGGTCATTATCAATTGTGGGAATTCAGAAGCAATTGATAGTAGTCTGGTCGGTAGAGGACCGCCGCGATCACTTTTACAGTTTTCGTGATCTTTCAAACAAGTAGATAGCCAGGTATTAGCAATATCAAATATGCCAAGCGGCTCCTCATAGCAATCAGCTTCACAAGGTTAGCTAAGTAGAGTTGTATATCGGTAAGACAAAACCTACCAGAATCAGGTAGAAAATGTGAAAAGAACTTTGTCTGGTTTGGGCGATGTCTATAACGGAGAGTTCCAATTTCCCAAGGATAGTCCAGCGACAAGATATCTGTAGATTGATCCTCAAGACGAATTGACAAATGAGATCCATAACGCTTCCCGAGATCATGCAAGCGACCCTCAATGCTCCGAAATCTTTCAAGCAATTTTGCCTCTCTGAGGCGTTGGAACAAAAACATACAGAATCTACATCCAGACCGTGTTGAAGCTTCGATCTCGAAAGTAGTGTATGATTGTCTACTGTCAGCAACATAAGATGCGCCGCCCTTCGTTTCCACAATTATTCTTCTTCTTGCATCCAGTCTCACATTATTATCATCTGATATAGGCCAATGATCGAATAAATGCTGGCATTTCGAGCAAAATCTGCGCACAACTACAACTGGCATGAATTCTTGTATACGTTGCTCTACAACATTCGGATCCAGTACATCAAGTCTCATGTCGCGCATAAAATCTCCTATGTCTAGGTTATTATTCATGTTTGTCACATAGGCCTGAAACCATTCTTCGAGGTTTTGGGGCTCTTTGCTGGTCATGTTGGATGCTCCTTCGCAATTACAATCAGTAGATGATGGAGTCGATTTGGTCGAAGTAAGTCATTGAAGTTTCTGCTTGGTGTTGAGATCGGTAGCCTTGACGAGGCTTATTCGTGGGTTTCGGAAGTTCCGGTTTACTGCAGCCCACGAATACCTGATGATAACGACTCACGTCAGCAGAAGCATGGATTAATAGATAAGCTACAGTGGGAGCATTGTTGTAGCCTATAGTTTTGGTGTGTCATGTATAACCCTGGAGGTCTGCCTTTACAAATCCACTCTAGAGCATAATAAATCCTAACCTACCTTGGACTGATTCGTTTAAGTCTAGATCTATCATTGGCCATATATCTAGCAAGTACGTACTGCACTCCTCGGACTTTCCGAAAATTACTACATATAAATTACTGCAGTAATGAAGATGTTGACCCACTCCGTAAAAAGATTAGATTTGAGTAATGATCTCGAAAGGCCCACTAATTCACCAGTTCACGCCAATCCGCGTGCTGCCCTCCCCACACCCATTGATTTCATTTGTATGTCTTCACAGATACTGCACTTTCAGACTCTAGCACTCGCACTGAATCCAATCATATCTAGATTACGGAGTACAAATAATGTAATTTTCTTAGCTCTCATGGCTCTTTCCAATTAGTCCTTTGAACCGGTATTTATATCGTCCTCGATTACGACGACACTTGATTCCTCATCATACATTTCCACAGAGCCAGTAACCAATTCCTCCTGTTTCATCGCATCCGCATCAAGCCTAAGATCTTCACTTGCCAGGCACGCAAGAAACGCCAAACCCGCAAAGCAAGCCACAACAACCCATATCGTACTTATCGAATCCGCCATCATATCCCGGTAGACGCGCTGAACCGGATCCGGAAATGTCGAGATAATACTTCCAATCTGTTCCGCCTCTTTAGAGTCCACGACATAATTTTCCTTGATCACTCCCGCTTTAATGTTTTTCTTCAATTGTGCTTGCCACTTATTCTGGAATGCCGCATCCCCAATTCCCACACCAAACGCTTCGCCAAAACTGGTAAAGAATGACACGAGAGCTGTAGCTATTGAGATATCGATCGCTTTTTGCGGGGCCTGAACTGCACATAAACGTCCTGGGAATAGGATTCCTCCTCCAATGGCTGACAGGATTTGAAACCCTATTTGATTTGCGTGGGTAGAATCAACATTGAGACGAGACATCAGAGCAAATCCTGTAGTAAGAATTCCGGTGGCGAGTACATTAATCCATTTAAATCTCTGAGTCATGGACATGATGATACCACCGGCGGCTGCCATGAAAGGAACCACTGCAATAGCGGAAAGGGATTGCACGGCTGAGCCGAGTAAAGAATGTTTCTTGCAGACGACAAACTGGAAAGTGAATTAGTTTCCTGGGTCTGATTGTGGTTTGTATGAATAAATGAAAGAACCAATCATACGTATAATGTAATGAAATATGCATAAGCCCAAAGAACAAGAGCTTGGCACCACGTCACTAGATATCCGAACGCAGCCGTACGATTTTGGAATATTCGTGGCGGGATCATAGGATTTTTTGCCAGTAAAGCTTCATAGAATAGAGTTGCAGCGACTCCAAGTGCACCGATAACAAGTGGAGCTATGATTCTTCCCGATGACCAAGAACATAGTACCCCGCCACCAGTGACTCCATACAAGACCGAGATGAGTGAGCCAGTGAATAGAATCATACCAACAAAGTCAAAGTTCCGCAGATTTTCCGCAATTGCTATTCGTCCAAGACTTTGGTCGAGAAATGCAAAAATAGCGAGCATAGTCGGTATACATATTGGTAAATTGACATAAAAGATCCTATTCACCATCATTAATTAGCAATTATGTACCGTATTACCACCAGCATCCCAATTGTAAGTTGCAACTTACCATCTCCAACTTGCCTGTTCCGATACAGCGGCCCCGATTATAACCCCAGAGCATAATCCAACAGCGGTATTCAATTGCAGAATTCCCATATACTTAGCTCGTCTGTCGAGCGGTACCAAATCCGCCATTACAACATTGACAAGAACATTGATTCCCCCGGATCCAAGCCCTTGGATCTAACAATACACTTGTCAGCATTTTGTACAAATCTAATCTGATAACCGTTCCGTACCACCCGAGCAGCTATCAACCATGTGATACTCTGCGCCGTAGCACAGAGTAAACTCGCAATAGTGAATATACTCAAAGCTATCAACAGACAATTCTTGTGTCCCAAATTATCTGCAAACCCTCCATAAATCGGCTGAGCAACGGTTTGGGAGAAGAGGAAACCGGATCCACACCAATAAGCTTCGCTGCTTGTAGCTTTTAGGGATTTTGCAATTGCTGGAAGACTGGCCGCAACGATTACGGTGTCTAGAGTGGCGATGAATATGCATATGCACATGCAAGCGAGTATGGGATAGAAGGAGGCTTTTTTGGTGAAGACGGCCATGATTTGGTAGGTGTGCAGGACTGAATGTTTGGTTCCATTGTAAATGATTTATAGTATCTCGGATTACATCTGGCGCACACATCTTAGCAATGTGTCGTATTTGGAGAACACCTCGAAAGATTATTTCCACCGAGATACAGTCATCCGGGAATTTATTAGAAACTCATGCACTTAATAAGCGTTTATTGTAAGACTAACTCAGTGGTACAGACGCGGACACTCAAAACCACAACAGAAAAAAAAACTAACATCTAAAAAAATGTGAAGAGTGCAAATTTATGCGCTTTATAAGAGGATTAAAAAAGTGTAAAAAGTTTTCAGGAATAATGGTTTTTTGATTTTATATAAATATTTTAAAAATTGGGTCAAATTTTTTGAAACATTTGTATGGTCGGGATTTAATTTTTTATATGCCGATCCGGTATAGGTATCGGCCTGGTTAGCCGGGTATCGGCAACTGAAATACCCCGATCTAGCCGAGCCAGCCACGTTGCAGCCAGGCCAGTCAGGTTGGGGTCAAAAAATTTTGAAACATGAAAAATATTTCAATAATTCATATAAGAATAACTAGTAGTCGGATTTTAAATTTTATTGCAGATTTGGACTCCTCTCATCAAGCCCGTCAAATGTAGCTAGGCCCCAAAAAAATCCCAGAAATATCTTTTTCTGTTGTGGTTTTGAGTGTCCGCGTCTGTAATACGGAAAGGACGCCACAAAATACAGCTGTGGTGAAATTGTGCGACCATACCTTGCAGGTACCATAATATCAAGTACTGTAGATCATTGGTGTAGCTTACACAAAATGGAAACAATTCCCGATATGTATACTAATCATCCCACAATTATAGTTACACCAATAGCTACCTACAGTTATACCAACAGTTGCTGTACACAAGCCTTGTACTTTCTAGATCAATCAAAAGTCTTTCCGTGCAAGAGAATTATCCATAAGTGAATGTATAATATCTCTAAAGTAAATTCCAACAGTTGGTTTCAAAATTTAGCCAACCACCCCACCAACAATAACCTTCTGTATCTACATACGGTGAATATAGCTTCTTTATCTGCATTATTCAAGTCCCACGTGTATGGTATAATTCACCCAGCCGTACTATAAAATAAGATGAAGTCTTTCAAGAAATCCTATAAATCCCCCCGTCCTCGATGCAAAATTCCTTTCCTCTCCAAACCAAAACCAGATCCAGAAAAACCCATCAAAAGACACGCAGCAATGGAAAATTGGATTCTACCAAGTTTAGCGGCCTTCAATCGGTCTTTCATTCTTCGGGGCTTATCCCAGTTGGAGTATGGGTGTGTCAAGATAACTACGCAATATGAAGGAAAGGAGGAAGCCCAGATATTTGGTTCCATCTCGAAGGATTCTTCAGCGCCATCAACACATATTGTCGTCAAAAACCCCAATGTATGGACTAGGATGGCGATCAACGCTGACCTTGTAAGTGGAACCTACCTCGTGATTGAAGATTAACTGGAAACTAACGTCTTTTTGTGGGAAGGGATTCGCTGAAGCATATATGCTTGGAGAATTGGAATGCGATGATCTCAATGGTCTTGTATCTGTAAGTCAAATCACGATCCGGACTGAATATCTTGGGACCAGAAATCCTGGGGACAGACACCCTGCGACCCAAGCTCGTACTAATGAATACAGGTCTACATCCACAACTGGAAACTTTTCGGAACCGGAAACCCTCTATTCCAAATCATTCCTCGCATCCAGAAGTTCCTCTTCAAACAATCCAACAACAGTTCACAAGCACTTCTCAACGTATCCGCTCATTACGATACCTCCAATTCTATGTTCGCTGCCTTCCTCTCGCCAGATATGAGTTACTCCTGTCCCATCTGGGATGTTACCAAGAAAGATGAACCACTCGAAGAAGCCCAGCGACGAAAAGTGCATAATATCATCGATAAAGCATGTATCAAAAAGCACCATCACGTTCTAGATATCGGTGGCGGTTGGGCATATCTCGCAATTGAAGCTGTGAAGAAAACAGGGTGTAGAGTTACGGTTACTACGCTTTCGGTGGAACAAAAGACTTTAGGTGAGAAGAAAGTTGAAGAGGCTGGTCTGAAGGATAGGATTGAGATTTTGTTGTGTGATTATCGGGAGACGCCGAAGCCGAGTCCGGAGGGTTTTGATAGGATTGTTAGTGTTGGGATGGTGGAACATGTTGGTGAAGAATATCTCGAGAAGTATTTTGAGACTATCAGTCATTTGTTGAATCCTGTTGATGGATATATGGTTGTACAAGGAATTACCGTGAACAATCAGGTAAGTATCTTGCGCGAGAGCGCGGCCCAACGACTCCACTAATTGAGACATTACTGACATATCTCCTAGCGATTCCATAAATCACGAGGCAAAGTTGAAACTTTTATCGACCGATACATTTTCCCCGGTGCTTATATCCCATCTCTACGGCAACTAATCGAAGCACTCGATACTGGCTCAGCCGGCGCACTCGAAATCGAATGTGTTCAATCCATCGGCCCCCATTATGCAAAAGCACTCCGTTTGTGGAAAGAGAAATTTATGGCCAACTGGGAGACAATCAAGACATTGTATGTGAAGGAAAGAGGGGAAATGTCACCGTTGGATCTAGAGGCTTTCAGAAGACGCTGGATTGTGAGTGATTCCATTTCTTGAGGATATCGTATGTCACGCTAACAAAACGGTACCAGTATTATTTTAGCTATTCCGAGGCAGGATTTCGAGCTGGTGTTTTGGGAGATCATGTTATTACAGCAAGAAGGGTCCAAATATTAAGTGACGCGAATCCTATCGTACCACTCTGATGGATTCAATGTTGAAGTTGAAAGTCGTGAAAGACTATTGAAAACTTCAGATGGTGATGGGAAACGGCGTTCCGATGGTAGAAATTGGTCGTCGAAACTGAGATTTGAAAGTTTGATAGCAGATCGTATCGAACTTCGAAGACAATGGTGATTGTGATTCCATAGTAAACAGATTAACTAGAAAGCACAAATGAGGTGCATATCAACATGAATATGAGAATGATCCGAAATATGAAGACAAGTCATAAACAATTGTGAAATAGTGAATTAAATAACTCTAGTACCTGTTATTTCATCCCAAAGATGAATTACACACTGTAGTTTCATAAAAGGAGTGTTAGGCGCGCAAACCTTTCTCATTGGTAAATTTCAACTGGGAGGCGCTTATTATTTCTGCAAAAACCGACTCGTGTATGAGGATAAGTGAACCAAGGCATTGACTTTCTAAGTTCTGCATATGCTGAACAGTGAATTATGGACGAAGCCCAGAGCTAGAAAGAACAAACATACCTGCAATCATGCTTTAAATCTCACTAAAGATAGGTTGCAAGATCTCAAACATCGCTAGCTCCGCGGGTTACCGAGAATTCGTAGTATAAAAGCCGCCCAGACTTCGTTCAATTACGAAGTACCACAATACGAAACAGTAGACAGGTATCATAGCATGGGTGCGGTGTGCAGGATTAGACTTACAGCTACTATGCCACTGTTTTCAACAAGGACCTCAAAAATCGGGGGTAGAAGATAGTAGATAAGAACATGTCTAACATCTGATCTGAAGGATTGAGAGAATTGCAAAACTGACAATGATGGATTTACGTGTTGAGTGAAAATGTCAGCTAATTTATATTTAGGGTGAAAGTAATAGTGCCGACTGCATTCACAAGGTCATAGTTAGGCAGTCATGTAAGCAATTATGGCAAGAAAACTCGGCTCCGCAACCACGGTGACCTAGTAAGTAGCGGAAACCCTTATATGTGTATGCCCGTTCACTTTCGAGCCCCGGGATTGGCTAGTTATTCTCAGCATGTTGCAGAGGTAGTGGTTTTCATCATTCTAAAACCTTTATTTCATAGATAATGCAGAAGATACATCATTGAATATACAGAGAATCCACGTACGAGTTGAGATTCAAGCCAACCGGTTACTCCCCAAAAAGAATTTACTGTCCATAAATTGAAAGAAAGCGAAGTTACGTGATATCATCTTGGCTTTTAAAAGACCAGATTTGAATGACGATGATAATCTAGTAGTAATGTCAGAAATATTCATATTTATGTGTCACGACAACAGTCTGAACTCCTACCAGCGACAACATCAACACCAACAACCCCTCGAAGCAACAACAACAATAAAAATCCAGAATAGCACTCCACCCCTACTTCCTTTAGAATTGTATCCTCAAAATCCTTATCACTTCCACATTGCGCCGCTCCTTGATTTCTCATAACAGTTCTTCCGCTTGAGCCAGATTTTTGCTGCATCTAGAACCTTGGTTGTAGAATTCGAAGCAAAGAACGAGTTATTTATGTTTAAAAGAGAGTAAAAGAATAGGTACGTCACCTGCAATTAGAAAAGACCTGAATGGTTCGTATTTAGAGCCCATTCACTTCTTCTTCCCCTCCTCCCTCTAGAACCCCTCCTGATCCACTCAGTACCTCCTCTTCACCCCCTCAATCCATTCACTACCCTCTCCTCCTTCCTCCCACTCCCTTCACGACCCCCACGCCCACAGTAGTATAAATATTACCACCACCCCAAAACATCCAAACTTTACAAAAGTATTTCCAGCGCTTTCATTCTCCCATCCTAGCCTAGCCTGGCACCTAGGCTAGGAAGATGTTGTGGAAATGCTAGGCAAGGAAGGGTTAGGAGAAGGGTAAAAAAATTGAGGAAAGGCAGGGCTAGGAAAAGGGAGAAAAAAACCTAGGCAAGGCAAGGCTAGGAGCATTAGGTATAAAAATATAAACGTATATAATTTTTGAATTAAATTTTTCTTTTTCCAAAATTATCATATTAAAATTTAATTATTATAAAAATTATAAAAATACCCAACACTACACTAAATACCTTCTCCTCTCCTAACCTGCCTCAACTGTAGGCTAGGAAAACGTCGTGAAAATGCTAAGCAAAGCAAAGGCAAGGAGAAGGTTGAAAAACCCAGGCAAGGAATGGCTAGGCTCAGGCAAGGCTAGGATGGGCAGATCAAGGCTGGGAGAATGAAAGCGCTGAGTATTTCAAAATAGACGAACAATACAAGTCTAAGTCGATTTAAACTAGAGAAGCGTGTATAATTTAATTGGATTCGTTTCTTTGAGGGAAACTGGGCGGATAATGAAAGGTGGATTTCCATGATGATAACAGTTGGTGTAGTCTAATATAAAAAAAGTATGGTGGTTAATTGATGGTGGAGAAGGGGGTATTGATGATGTTTGAGTGTTGTTATCTGTGTTTTGACTGCTGTTAATTGTTCATTATTGGATGCCACTAAGACAACAGCAACACAATGGCAAAATATAGCCAATTTATCAATAATATCTACTATCACCATCATGTATCACAATCGAATGGTTATCGTCACTATTAGATTTTAGTATGAGAATAAACCCTTATATAACCCCCACTCTTCAACCCTATCCAACTTTTAAATTGAACACCACTCACCCCCACCAATATCAGCACGAGACAATCAAAACACAACCTATCCTATCCCATCAAACATTTCCCTGGTACCTCAAGAACTCTAATGCGAATAGTAAAGCTTGTGTTTTCATACAAGGACGCGAGATCTTTTTATACCCCATACCAAGGAAGTCCCTTTCTGCTGAATGAGATCAATCTAGTTGTACGATGGAAAAAACATTCACTCTACCGATAACTTGGTTCAACCAGGTGCTTTTCACCCTCCAATTAGTCTAAAGATGATGGATTCAGCTATACCCTTTTCATTCACTTCTCATTCATATCCCGCCCCCCACTTCTCCAATCTAATTCCATTTCCAATTTCGCTTCTCATCTTCAATTTTCTTATTCAATTTTCTCCTTTATCTCCCTATCCATCACCCCACCCAATAGAAAGCCTCAAATCTCAACTTCACACCTCTACAATATCTATAAAAACCACCTCCTCCCCATCAATAATTTCTCTGTAAAGAGTTGCCATAACATCGATGAACTTTTGGATGTGAGTAGTTGCGCTAAAAAAATTACCATATCCTATCGGGTGGCTTAACAGTGCAGTGATAAGTATGAGCACTTAAGCACAAAGAAGAAAGCACGGGAGTATACAAATATCGTGATCTGAAAAATGGAGGTGGAGAAAAAGGTAGTAACAACAATCGATAAGAATCGAGTTGAAAATGGCAGCGATATTCACACTTGAGTACTATGACAGCAGTGGAGACTACTACAAACAAC
>JWJB01010248.1:0-17994 GCA_000812895.1 Rutstroemia sydowiana | reverse complement strand
CTACCTACTTATTTATTTACTTACCTATTTACTTACTTCAATTTTTATTTCAATTCTATCTCAATATAAAACCTTAACCCATATTTACCTACCTACTTACCTATCTACTTACTTACCTACTTATCTACCTATTTACCTACCTACCTACTTATTTACTTACTTATCTATTTACTTACTTCAATTTCTACCTCAATTCTATCTCAATATAAAACCCTAATCTATACTTACTTACCTACTTATTTACCTACTTACCTACCTACTTACTTACCTATTTATCTACCTACTTACCTACCTACCTACCTACCTACCTACAATATTATATTTACTTTAAACTTCCCTAGCACACCTAAAAATAATTGTAAATAATTATTTTTATTATAATAGAAGTACCTAATAATTGTTTATTTAATATAAAAAAGTTTATATCCTCATAATTTCTTAATATAGTAAACGATTCGGGCGACCCACTCGTATAACCTCGCATTAATAAACTATAAGGTCACCGGATAGGCTATTAGGTAAAATAGACCAATGGGTTAGACCAGATCAAGGCTGCTCTTTTACAATATAAAGCTTTAAGCAAAGATGCTAACTACGCATTCCGAGATATACGCACTAGGATTAAATCTCGTTGGTGGAGGGGGTCTGATCCTTACAATTTATTTAATGAAGGCAAGGCAGGAATAGATGAAGCTGGCATAAAAGTCTGACAATATTGTATATGGATTTGGCTAGCTACGAAGATCTTCTCAGGTCTCCCTAGCCTGCTAAAATAAAAGTTATTACTCTTAAACAGACTTTAATTATTCTACATCATACGCTGATTAGCTTTAAATGCTTCTTATAAGCTTCGCTACTTTATATACTATGCTAAGGTCTAAGCTTTTCCTTCTTGAGCTACTCTCTTATATACGTATATATACCCAACCTAAGCGCATAACACTATATAACTTCTTTAAAGAGGTCTCTCTTTATATTAATTATTTTATCATTAGGCGAGAGAGTATATATATTTAAAAATAATTTATTAATATATAGCTGTATGCTCCATTTCTACTTAAGTAATTTTTCAGCATTGATTTAACGATCTATCACTTTATCAATCTCAATCTCAATCTCAATATTCAACTTATGAAAAATATTCAAAAAATATCTAACCCTAAAACCAACACCCTCAATAACATCCCATCCCATCTCCATTTCAATTTTCCTCATCCCCACATCATAATCCTTCATTCAAACTCATCAAACCTTTAGAAGAATATTAATTTGTCACGTTTTACACTCTTCTATTCCTTAATTTCACACACTTATCAATCACCACACTATCAGAATGTATCGTGATTTCATGTCACGTCACATTGTACAATACCCCGGTCATTCCTCGTTCTGCAGATGCATAATTAATGATGAGGGTCAAAACCAATAGAGGTAAAACATCTAAAAATTTGATAATTCCACAATCATCTAAAAGTGTAATCCTGAATTTATAAAAAGCTTATAATACTAACCGACATTTGGTCGTTCCACATCGTAACCAAACACATGATGTGACCGTCACGGCAAATCCACAACCATATTATAAGGATTATAACTGGTAGGGTAGAACTGCTGAACTTAAACTGCCTTCTTATCGAAGATTTGAATCCTATATACCTTCGGTCATTAGACACATTGATCCAAGCTATATAAACCATTGATAAACGTGTATCACCACTTACTAAAGTGAAATCAACAGCCATCATTTCATACTTCCTGCGATATCATTCCCTGGAACTATTATCTTCTCTTGAAAATGTAGGTTGATCTGGCAGTTCAAGCTCTGATAAAGAGGTTAGTAATTGTACCTATTGCAGTGATCAATATGAGCAATCGTGCGGCTTCATCTTAAGCATCACATCCTTTCAAACTTGTATTATTATCGTAGCTCAATATTCAAGCGTCACTTAATTCTGAACCGCAATCTTCCTTACCACTTAACTTTTCTGATTATGGCTCATCTCGAAATTTACGCGGAGATCTGATGCGTCGTGGGCCGAATTTTTTCTGTCTCCCTCAAAAATGGGTTTGAAATAGTTCACTGGAAGTCAAGGTCTTTTCATTTGCTCGCACCATTGTTATATCTTGATCTCATCTTGATCATAAGTATATTTGGTTTCTTCTGTTCATAATAGTTGGTTGTTCATTTTTTTTCTCGAACCTTTCCCTTTTGATTTTATTTCTTTTGCGCATAACCTCTCTCCCTCTTACAATAAAAAAAAAGAAAATAGTAATGTTGGTTATTTTTCACGCTTGTGGAGCGAGAAGAAGGAAAACTGGAAGGAAGCAACCGTAAATCTGGATCTGGATAGTGTATAATACAATGATGGTATGGTGGCACCGCGAATCATTCTTTAGGCAGCAAGACATTGTAATAACAAGTCAATAATCAGACGATTTCTGAAAATGTAAACCCAACATATTAAGCAGTCATACTATACTAGGTTACAATGAAAGTATTTTGTAACGTTGACGTATACGTTAGGGGAAATACTAATAGTTATCTCATCAAACTAAATCTATTTCCACAATAGGAGCGTTCTCGAACCAATCTTCGCACATCCCAGTTCCTGTTATATCTGAGTCTTTTGAGAGCACTTCATGTGGGACATAGTGAAGAAGGCCCACGCGTTGATAGGTATTATTGCCAACCTGTTTGAGAACCAAACAATACATCACACGTCGCCTATATCCGGGATCAGGTAAACGTGCCGTATTCATGAATGCGACAGCGAAACAATGTAAAGTATCTCCAGGGGATACTTCCTCAGGCAAGCCTTTATAGCCAACATCGAATACAAGAGCCGCGTAAGGCCGCCTATATCTGTAAAAAGTGGTGGGATAGATCTTATTATCAAATTCCAAACAATAGGTACCTAAATTTGATGCGTCACCGTCCTGGATGAGAGTTGTCGCAATAATTGCACCACGAAGATGTAGGAACCTGCAATTTACAAGCCCAAATTCATTTGCGGTGGAGGGTGCGTAGTTCGATGAGCTGATACGCAGACGCTCATCTACGTGAACACTAAGGTGGTCTACGTGAAGACCAAGGTCAAACTCAGACGTCTCTACTTCTGGATATTGTAAGTAAACACAGCCGCGAACCCCAGCAAATGTGTCGAGATAAGGCTTGTCTTTGAAACCGCCAACAGTGATTATCGACGCCCAAGACCAAAATGGGAGTGTGGATCCTTCTACAACCAGACGTCGGCATCGAGTTGTACGTCCTGAAAACTCAATCCTTTCCCATAGCAAACCTCGCCATAAGTCGCATTCCCACAGACCTGCAAGGTAGGGGGCGTTGAGATGTTGCGAATACAAACTGGCCAGACCAGCAAGGGCCACTAAGCGATCACCCTCGTGCGTAAGATTTAAGCCGGAATACACGATTACAGTGTTATACCACTCGTTCAAGAGGTTCTTGCTGGAGCAACCAGACATTTTGAATTGCTCCAGGATATTATACGCCGACTTCCATCCTTGCAAACTCGAAATCTCCACTCGTGTCTTAGGCACCTCAAGCAATACCTGCTGCAGCCATCGAGAACGGCCACATTCGCAATTACGAGTTTGACGGCATTCCCATAGCAGCTCTTCAGAATGGAAATGAACAGTTCTGCGAGACATGACGTTTTCCTGGTAGGCCCATGCTCTGGCGAGGAGAGGTGCCATTACTGGGGATCTCTGCTCCTCCCCACGACTGCCCCAGAACCCCCCAGTCACATTCATAATGTCATGTCCTAAACTTAAAGTGTACCGCAAGAAAACTTTCTCACTCTGAGATTCGACATTTCCGGGAGGGGAAAACAGTCCCAGAATATGTCCGCCTGGGAAAGCTGGCCTTCTGAAAAGGAAACCGCCACGGCCATCGTGGGAAGAAGTTGCTGCCAGGGTAACAGTGGAGTTTTCGAATACTTCAGCCATCTTTGCAGACTCAATCTTCCAGTCTGACGGATCATCTTGAACAATACAGAGGCTATCTATCCAGAGAAACTGAATACCTAGTCCACGAACTATAAGAACCGCGTGCCGAAAAGTAGAACTCAGTGAATCCCAGGATATTTCCTTATGATGCTTAGCTAGTGACAAACTTAGTGTCTTAAGAGGTTCATGGGTCGTGCCCCAGCAGTGACTCAAGGTAACGTATCTTTCTCTGCGGGAATTAGAGGTGATGAGTCGTGGTGGGACGTTCGACGTGCCCACGTCAATGACACGTGTAGGCAAACTTGGCAGTTCTCGCTGCCGACATGCCATGTGCTCCGCTTCGCATTTGGTAAGATTGAAATTGATAAAATCTACACATGATTCAATCATATGATGTTGTAGGACATGGGTGGCAGTCCCTATAGTCTTCGAAAGTGAGTTTTCTGAACAGTTTATCAATAACGATTAGACAAAATCACTAGTTATTTGGATGTCTTACCAGCCTCTGTGTATAATTCTATTGTTGCAAGCATTTGATCGTTCCGTTGGACCATTATCTCCACTATGGATTTGAAACTCAAAAAAATCAAAATATTGACATCCCGCGCTAAAAATGCTTCCAATGAATCGAGAATCTCGCCATCTTCTGTCTGCCACGGATAGGTCCTTTCAATGGCTAAGAATAGAATATTGCACCAGACACAATGATGCCGTTGAGAGCGGAGGTTCGATATCTTAGTCAATATTCTACGTCCTATATCATCTTCAGGCTTGAAAGTGCCAGAATAATCGTCGCGCACTTGAGCGCCTGTGGGAAAGTATGCCCAATTCAGATCTAGACAGACTTGGCAATTGGCAAATACACAACGGAACATATTGTCTGTCAATTGTTCAATGTCATCATGACATAAACCTTCACCTAAACCAACTGGTGAAATAGAGGCGATTCTACAACGATGTGTCTTGATATCCAAGTTGTCAGAAGCGGACATTGTACACACCTCTTTTTATCGCCTGTTAATAAGAAAGATGCGTGCAGTACTTCCGTAAGACGTTCAGGATATTGATTAATAAAAGGGGAGATGAAGTTCAAAAGCAAGAACAGAAGTGTAAGTAAAGCGGAAAGAAGGAAGGGGCTGGAGGTTTCTAATCTAGATCACTTGTACCCTTCCACCTCACAATAATAGCTATCATTATCTCGATGTGCAGGGATTACCAAAACCCTGCTCCTGTTATGAAATTCATTGGTGGCAGAATTAAACAACAGTTTAGCAGTGACGGTCACGTTACATGAGATATTTTGGTTGATGGTCGGATTGTATAGAAAAATACAATAATAAACAAGGCTACAACAATCGAACTACAGGTGGGCTTGGATGGAGGTTTTTCCTTCCTTGGTAACTTTTCGAGGACAAGAATATTTAAATAATGATATCGAGGACAAGACACTACTACTCTACTGTACAAATATTTAACATATGTCGAGAAACTTTGAGAAAAGATAGGGGGTCTCCTGAAGTAAATGTTATGATTAATATATTAGGTTGGAGCTTGTGAGCCTAGGCGGAAAACCTTTCGTTCCAACATCTTCATAAAGAGGATATTGTATAAACTAGTATGATTCTGAGTTGTGGTGTTGTAAAATTATATCTACGAAGGTACATACAAGTTGTGAGGTACCTTACAAATGTGGGGTATAGCTGATCCTCTTCGAATTTTCCTACGCCACTTGTCGTTTATTCTACTCTTCTACTCTGAATGATTTTGAGTCTTGTAACTTAGCCTTGTACCACCTACTATTGTAAGAAGTAGGTTTTGTGAATTAGTGAGGTCAATTAAGCTTGATTCACCTTTTGGCTCTCTTTGTGAGATCTTCTCCTTTAACCCTTCTTATCATAATTGCGTACTAATAAAGTTCCCTTTCCCTCAACTTTCCCCTTTATTTCCTTTTGGCATCTTGATTAAAACTATCAACCAATCTGATCAGCATCATAACTATCGCAGATTTTAGGAGGTACGCATGGTATAAAGTAGAAGATTTATGTGGAGGCACATTCTGACGCACTTCGTAATATGATTTCCTACCTTCGACTGAAGATAAATCATTCTATACTAGAAACTCTGCATACTTCCAAAGTATGACAAGGCTAATTTGCGGCATGCCGTTAGAAATCCTACCTACATTGAGTGAGGCTTTTCGAGGTCCACCAACCACACACCACATCACCATACCACAGCCAGCCAGCCCCCAATAAATATGCAGAGAAACCTAAACATGTAACATGAAGCACCCACACAGGAGCAATATCAAATCTCGAAGGTGACACTGTGAATTTTGCCAGAAAGTAAGTACCTAGGTCTCAACCAACTATCTGTAGTCATGATGGATTATCTACCATATCTCTTCCCCTCGAGGCTGGACAATAATTCATTTCATTCCATTTCTCTGTTACTCTACAATTAAATCAACAATCGCTTCACCATTTAATCTTTCATCAATTAAATCAATTCCTCTTTCTTCCTACGTATCTAATCTAATAATTATATTTTCATACAACCGCTAATTCTTCAGCCTGGCAATGTTGCTACTTATCTTCTTATTGTCGCGATTTTTAACGACAGTAGCCGGTTCTTCAGTTGAATCGTTGATTTTATCAGCGCGCGGGAATCTAACCATTCTTAAGACAGAAATTGCCCCAGGATGGGCGCCTTCAGCAACGTACAGAGGGACGTCTGACATTTTATGGAGCTGCATCATCACCCTGGTGTCCTGTGTCTACAATGCCATTCATTTAAATGTACCTCCATACCAGTCCACGACCATTAGCATTCTCATTCATAAGATACGATGGGTTGGGTTGGCTCTTTTAGCTCCGGAATTCGTCGTTTGGACTGCATATTCACAATTTGTTGAAGCTAGGGGGCTTGTGAAAGAGCTCAACAGGATCCGATTTGGAGTTGACTATAAAGCACCCAAAAATTCGAAAATCGTTGGTAGATTCCCATCATTTCTGTCAGACACCCCTATTGACACTTGAACTTCCAGGGTATTGAACTTCGGCCTTGGGACTTAACTTGGGGGTTCTACGCAACCATGGGAGGATTCGCTGTTGATGTAAAAGATATGATCGATGTGGAGAAATGCCCGCCTCACATTACCCTTACGCCCAAAGCTCTGGTTATCTTGGCCGAACTTGGGTATTATTTGGATTTCGAACCAGACGCCATTTCCAGAAAAGGTAAACAAGGTTTACTAGGAAAATATTTGGTCTGCATTCAAGTCATTTGGATGGTTATCCAATGTGTTGCTCGAAAGGCTGCCGGATATCCATTGACTCTACTCGAAGTCCACACTTTTGCACACGTTATATGTGCGCTGATTCTCTATACAATATGGTTTAATGTGAGTATGTGTTTTAATTATATCAATTTAGGAACTAATGGGCTTGTGCTAGAAACCGCAAGATGTATCGGATCCTACCATCATCGACTCGAAGGACTTCAACCAGTTTGAACCGAACAATGGTTCTGAAGAAGAGTTCTCGACGCTCGATTTAGAGGCTACGACAATGCTACCTTTACCAGATCGAACATCTGATCCTTCGGGATTTTTAAACGTCATAGCACTGATGCTTCTACAGACTGGACTGGTCTGTTGCAACTTGCCATTTCGTCCTAGAGATGTCGAATCCCGCTATCTCAAAATTGATATGCATGATTTCGAAATAGAAATCGCCAATCCAAACGACTTACCTGAGACCAAAGAGACCAAATTAAGATGGAAACGTGCCGTGGCAGCAATTGCTTTTAGCAAATCAGTTTGGGATCAAAAAGGAAATCCTCCCAGAACTTTTGAAAGAATCTTCCTCAAAGAAGGAAATGATGAGTTTGACCATCTCAGAGATTTCCAGGCCTTGTATAATGCTAAAATATCTTCAAGTACACACTGGGAAGTAGAATTGATTGGTATATCCCAAGAAAAGAACTGGACCATGACCTCTCGATGGTATGTTCCCGGAATCCGCGACTGGATCGTAAGCTCGAGACCCGAATCTGCCTCGTCTCCAGTCTCACCCACAATCCGCATACTCGAGAAGGTCCTAGTACATAACGCCCCTGATATATCCTATAGATCATCCTGGAATCTCTGGAATACTTTTTATGATACTTTTCGGAATCCTTTCGAAACGGTAAAGCTCGTTATACCTGGGTTTTTTATCCTCAGCATATTCGGTCCGGCGTTATATGGCAGCATTCACATTTATGCGTGGTCCTTTCTTTTTGCTACTCCAACAGAAGCACTTTTGTGGAAGATTTCTACTCTTGTTATAATGTGTACGACTCCGATCATACTTGTAATTATACCATTTCATGGACTGTTTATGATTCTTCTAGAAGTAGCAGCTTCCAAGGTCGTGTATCCCTATCATTTTTATATGTTTCTCTATACTATTTGGGCATTAGTACAAATAATTTTATTCAGTCTTCTAAGCATTTTATATGCTCTTGCAAGAACTTTTGTACTTATAGAGGCATTTATAAGTCTAAGACATGTTCCTATCGGGGTTTACCTATCTGTCCCATGGACTCAGTGGATTCCGCATGTATGATCTTAGATATAGGGAAATAGCGTTTAGGTTTTTGATCTTGGAAGGGCTTCTCGTCTCGGGGCTGTGTCCCACCACGATTTCCATATGGCATATTGCTGTTAGAGATTGATCGAGTATGGTAAATTCAATCTTGTTGCAATTTTAAAATATATTTATGTTGTCTTCACATATGCAAAAGCTTCACTAGGAGAAATGGTCTAACCCATTGGCCTATTCCTCCGAATAAGCTATTGGTCAACCCAATACTCTATCGGTAAATTACCCAAAAATCGTAAATCGAACATCAATTTACCCAAAAGTCACACTTTTCCTTAATAATTACTCGAAAGTCAGTTCGAATCGGATTTCTTTATGTTCGAATCGAACATAAGTAGGTAGGTAGGTAAGAAGGGAGGGAGGGAGAGAAGGATAAGGGGCCAGCAGGATAAGGGGCCAAGAGGATAAAGATCCAGCAAGATAAAGGGCCAGCAGGATAAAAATCCAGCAAAAATTAAAATATACAACAAATCAGAAACTAACTTTCATCTAATTAAAAGTATTCATCCCATAATATAAATCAATAAACAAATCTAATTTGTTGCATATGTCAATTATATTTCCTCCTTCTCCCTATCTTTCCTCTTTCTCCCCTCTCCCTAACTACCTACTTATTTACAAATTCAAATTCCAAATTCGAATCCAAACTTAGTATATTCGAATCGAACTTAATCCAACTTAAATTAATATTCAAATCAAACTTTTAAATTCAATTTAAAATTCAAATCAAACTAATTTTCAAGTAATTGTTTAGAAAAAGTATAACTTTTGAGTAAATTCATATTCGAATTGTGATAATTGAGTAATTTACCAATACTCTATTCGGTGATCTTATAATCTATTAGTACAAAATTATACGAATGGGCCACCGAAATCATCTACCATATAAAATTTGAGGATATGAATTTATAATTGATGGTGCTCACCGGGCATAATGCATGTAATTAACATACAATTTTACTTTAATAATTGGAAATTTTTATCGGTTCTAACTAAATAGTAGTAAACATATAAAAAAATCCTTTTTCTTAGATTTTTATTTCTATTTATCTATCTACCTACTTATTTACCTATCTACTTATCTACCTACTTATCTACCTACCTACCTACAATATTATATTTACTTTAAACTTTCCCTAGCACACCTAAAAATAGTAATAAATAATTATTTTTATTATAATAAAAGTAATAGTTGTTTATTTATTATAAAAAATTTTATATCCTCATAATTTTTTAATATAGTAAACAATTTGAGCAACCCACTCATATAACCTCACACTAATAGACTATAGAATCACCAAATAAGCTATTAGGTAAAATAGACCAATGG
Organism: Rutstroemia sydowiana; assembly: GCA_000812895.1. Classification (NCBI taxonomy): domain Eukaryota; kingdom Fungi; phylum Ascomycota; class Leotiomycetes; order Helotiales; family Rutstroemiaceae; genus Rutstroemia; species Rutstroemia sydowiana. Next base: position 8,052 of record JWJB01010248.1, on the reverse strand, counting down.
GTTAAACCAGCTCTAGCTTTCAAGTCTTAAATAAACACTCCTTTTTATATGGTCATCCTTGCATTCATCCCCGTATACACAGTACTGCACATTCAGATCTGACAGAACAAGACAGTGAATCATAATCTACAAACCAATCCTCATCCTCATCCCCATCCCCACACAACCAAAATCCACATCCACACTTTCTTTGCAGAAAAAAAGGAAAAAATTCCGTCCGATATCTGATCTGAATTATGCACTGCCTTCTTTTATTCCACCTTTCCTGCCGGTATCCGGTATCCTACATCCTAATCCTTACTAAATTTCTATCCACAGTTATAACAGAAGAAAAAAAAAGTTCAATCCAGTTCTTCCAGCCCATCCAGACGAAATTAAATAAATTCAATCCAATATATCCATCCATCCATCCTCTCCTCGCAAACATGTAATCTGTAGTGTGCGCGCTTGCAATAGAAAAATATCGTGGCGTACAAGCTAGCATGTATGCATGTACGCACACGCAAACAGGTCCAAACTCCATACTATTTAATCCCAACCATATGGTACCATCCCAACCTTAAGCCTTTCGACCACAGCGCAGCACAACGCGACATAACCGTTAACTCCAAATGATATCCACTCGTGACCCAATCCAATCCATCCCACCTCATCCCTCATCCATCGCCACACACCTCAATTAGTAACCCTCCTAACCCATAACCCAGTCGGTTCATACACCATTTCCTTATCCCTCCTCTTCCACGCCCGATGCAACTTCAAACCCAAATCATGTTCCTCTTGTTTGATATCGGCCTCCTCTTCCGTCAATTCCTTAATCTTCTGCTTTTCCATTTCCCTCTTCCTCCTCACATCATCTGGAAGTAACATCCTATCCACCGGCATTAATTCCGTCATAGCCCTAATACTCTTTGCGATATTCTGTCTTCTGTGTCCCAAACCCTCAAGTCTTGCTTCAAGCGTGCTTATAAGATCATGCGATTGAGCTTCAGCCGGTGTGGAAGGAAGTGATTTTGTAGTTGTAGGCGAGGATTGCATGTGGGCGATACGCGGAGGAGGTGCCATTGTAGAAGCCATGCTGATTGTAATTGGACTTGAAGAATTGACTGCTTTTCTTGTAATAGTTTTTGCGGCCGTCGTGTTTATAGGTGAATCCGGTAGGACTTTGGGACGCTTGCGGTTTAAAATTGATGAGGGACCCTGAGTCGTCATGGTGTGCATCTGCATTGGCATGGGGGGCATGTTGTCTGAATTAGCGAGGTCAATAGATGGGTCCCGAGTGGATTGTGCGGCTTCAGATGTTGCTTTGGTGGAAACGCTGAATCTTGAAGGGGGTTGTACGTAGGGCTCTGTGGAATCAACAGGTGTAAATGAATTTTTGAGGGCATCACGAAAGTTGCGTTCGATGGTACCGACCGACTCGCTTTTTGCATGATTGTACTCATTCTCGGCAACTTTCATTTTTGCGTTGTCTTCAGTCGTGTAAACTGGGTCGGAAATGTAAGCATTGTGAGGCGATCCCAGGAATGTTTGTGGACTGTTTCGGCCACTTAATGATTGCCCTGCGTTGATTGATAATGTACCAGGCAGATCCAAGTATGATGATGAAAGGTTTGTTTCACTAAGTGCACTTCGGATGGAAGATGCAGGGGTACTTGTTCCAGAGGCAAGACGTTTATCATCTTTTAGTGGAATTCTCAGAGGTGGGATATCGTAATTATCAGTAGGTGTAGGAACAATTGTCGCACGGCCAGTGGCTCCTTTCCATTCCGGTTTCTCCACCAAGACGTTATTTTTTAATTTGCGTACCCGTTCACCAAATGTCATTTGAGGTTTAGTTGGTCCCGCCGGCCCTGCGCTAATTATGGATGTATTACCCATTTTTGAAACAGCACGAAGTGCGGGTGCTGTAAATTCTCCGGGCTTGACAGATTGTGGTTTTCCCTTTTCGCTTGTTGTTTGTTCTCCCGAATACGGATCCCATCTGACATCTGCAGGTTTTCTACCGTCCGGTTCGTCTCCATTTTTTCGTGCCTTTGTCTTTGCTTCTGCAGCTGCGATCTGGTTTCGTCTCTTTTCTCTTCTCATCACTGGGATATTACTTGATGGTGGCTTCAATCTCGACTCGGGCTTCTCTTTTGACTTTCCCCATCCCAGACGGGACATGTCAGGCATTTCGTCAATAGGTGAGACTTCATGATCTTGGTATCGACTTTGGCCGCTCGTACTAATAAACTTTAAATTAGTACATGATTAACACAATAGCAGAGAAATATGGCAGAAAACAGCGAATCATGAAGGTTAGGCTCGAGATCTCAAAGCTTCCAAGGCCAGGAATTGTTCCCGCTCCAAGCGCATGATATGCATATAAAAAAGATTTGACCTACTGTTGATATCCATCCATTTCCGGCGAGCTTGGAGGAGAAACACTGGCAGAGTTTGGCGTCATCGGTTTTGCGTATGTATTGTGAGGGAAAGTGTCGTTGTATGCATTTGGCGAAGCTTGTGAATACACGGAGGAAGTAGGTCTGTTTGTATTAGAATTCTCGCGAAAGCGCATTGGAGGTACTGAATCACTGTGCCGCATATTAGCAACTGCAGCTCATAGTATAGAGTTATTAATAAAACTGAAGTATCAGGTGAACTGCCACTGAACCTGCGAATCCTGGCATCACAAGCATTTCCTCTCGTACAATCTAGAAAATCATGAAACTTACAATGGTAATAGTGGTAATCCTTTAGGTACGTTGTCTCTTGCAGGCCTTGGCGGAGGGGCACCATATCGCGGGACATCCATATTAACATTAATACCACCAGCTGCCCCATAAGACTTCTCAAAAATCGTCGTCTCAACAAGTACCGGCTCACTGATGGTAGATTGGCGGGCACCAGTGCTTTTCGGGGGGTTTAATCGCTTCCACATTGTGCTCTTCCGCTGTGCCAGAACAGTATGATCTTCGCTAGGGTCCTAGGATATTATAAAAATTTGGTGAAGTTGATGTCGCAAGTTATATCAGAGACCTTCCAAGGTCTAGAAAAGACGGGATTGTGTTCGGATTTTACTTGGGGGGTCTAGACTTTTGTACCTGATAAATTTCAAGTTGTCTTCCTTCACCCCTCTTCACACCGAAATTTAATATGTATCTCGTGTTCTGGTAAATTATTGGAAGGATTGTAGATAAGGTAGGAAGGTAGGATGCCGTGAGGCTGTGCAAGCTGTAGGTGAGTGGAGTTTTGTTTGGGTTCAGTTTGCTTTGAATGGTTGTGAGAGAAAATGTGGTGTGTATTCTTTTCTTAGATGTAAGTATTTGGTTCCGGATATGGAACGTAAGAAGTTATTGAAGGCGATGGAATTAAGAAAACTAGATTATAAATTATGAATTTTGTAATATAAGTTTGTACAAAGAAAATGGAATGGAATTGGATGATTCAAATACAGTAATAAAAAAAAGAATGAATGTACTTGTTGCTGTAGAAGCTGAATATTTTTTTAAGGTCAAGTCATATATAATTGAGTACAGTAATCAATGAGTGGATGAGGCGATTTCAAAAAGATGGATGGGGGGAGGGTGAGATTGTCGACGATAACCAATGAAGGAAACAAATAATATAAATTTTGAAATGAATCAAAAATATAAAAAGAAAAGAGAATGGTGAAGGAGATGCTTCGATGAGAAGGAAAAGATTATTTTACTAAATTATCATAACTACTATTACCGTACTCCCGTATATCTTCTTCTTTCTTTTTCCTTCTTTCTTTCTTTCTTATAATACTCACTCATTCTTGATACCAATCAATTACCAGTGGTGCTGTGATCATTTCATTGCTTTTTTTTTGTGTCAAAAATACCCGACCATAAGGCGAATACCTTCACCTTCATTTTATTTTAACTTCGCATACTGGTATTTTTAGATTACAGGGACAAATACACCAGTAATCGTTCGTACCATTAATTTAGACTCAATTGAATAGTGGATAATAGCCTATAATTTTTAGAGTAAGATTATCATCTTTCAGGGTCTAAATTGATGAAATGGAGAATCCTAGCAGGTAAACGAACCCTCTAGCCTTCTATTTTTCCACTTTTGAGTCTTGACAGCATGGTGACATTCATTATAAGGAGACTATCCATGCATTTCATTGGGGTTCAATACTGTAATATTAGTTGCATGTGCTGGAATGCGCAGTATAGTATATTAACAAGGTAAGGATGTACGGAAGGGAGCTTAGAATTTTATAAAAAATAAAATCAATATTAAATTACCCAATTACCTATAAATATTAAGTGCTTAGGGAGTTATCAAGTGCCTAAAAAATTCTCAAATTTAGTGCTTTAAAGTGGCAAATAGTAGTTTTAAAGCGGCAAGATTGAAGCTTTTCAGCGACAGCAACAATGGCAAAATGGGGATTTTAGCAACAACAGCAATATGGAATTTGGGAAAATCATTTTTGCCACTTAGAATAGTTAAATTTATTATAAAATTATATATTTTAAGTAAAGGTAAAAAAAGAGACAAAAAAAGAGGGTAAGTAAAGTGAAAAATAAAATAAAGTGAATAATAAAGATAAAATAAAGTGAATAATAAAGATAAAATATAAAATATAAAGTTATAAACTACGTAAAACAAAATTTCTCGCTTAGTATACTATAATAAGAAAATAAAGTACAAAAAAGGTTTAATTTGGAGAAAAGACATGGGGGAGTTGCCCTTCGGGATTTCTACAAGTTTATATGCACCTCTCTTTTTCTTTACGAGTATGTTGAATATTTCCAAATTTGATGTTGTCACCACCAAATGTTACTACAAGGGTATTACTATATACAGTAGATGTTATTTGAGAAATAAGCTCCCAGGATGAGTAGGATGAGATGATTAATATATTTCTAGACTTTCTTCATCCTTCACCCTTTTGATTTAATCTCCCCTATTTCTATATACAGCTATGGACATCACCTTCCTCTTTACGCCTCCGCCTCTACGAGACTACGACTTAATACCTCCTGAATCCGTGCTGGCATATCGTAAAATTCTTTCCTTCTTCCCTTTATTCCGAAAAAAAAACGGCGCAATATGTACCTGTGCCATATTCTATTACAATCATCGTCCTAGCGGTAGAAGTTATACTTTTTCCAAGTGACTTCTTTTCTTTACTGAAATGCAGATCCCAGTCTGAGGTTCAGGGGTCAGAGCTTTAGAAATTAAAGTTAAGATGTATATCTGTTTCGGTACGTTTCATATTTAGAACCTCGTATTTCCGGTATGCAAATATCTAACAGGGACTTATTCTTACCTAAGGTATGTAAGCATTTTCTTATCAATAACCTCCACCACTCTTATCGAATAGTTCGTAAAGATTAATGGGGCTGTTGGAATCTGGATGAAGACCGTTCAGGATGGATTCAGGAGGTCGTCCTAGGTGATGTTGACGAGACCGAGATTTGCGAATCACCTCATCAATTTCTAGCATTCATTCATCAAACACTTCAATTCCTCTTTCCTCATTTCCCGCTGAATACGCCACAATAATTTGTGATCGATCATGAGCGATACCCTCCCAGAGGATGTCTGCATTGTGGCACCAATCACAGCAGAAACAACTGCGCATTTCAGCTCCACAGAATGGTGTAAACCATTTTTGACCAACCCTGCCCTCCAACCATATATTCCCCCTTGGAGAGACCAAAGCCGTAACAACAGTAATACCTTTATGGGTATAACTCTTCACACCAAGGAGACGATTCCGGAAATGCAATGTCTATGGGTCGCGCCTTCATCAAAACGTCCATTTGGTGAAGTGATCCATCTCATAAGTCTCGGTATAAACATCAATGGACATATTGATACAAGTCATGGCGGGCTTATAGGCACCTTATTCGATAGCATGATTGGATCTACGGTCGCGATAACAATTCCTCAGAAGACTTGCATGACGGCATATCTGAACATCACGTATAAAAGCCCGGTGAGCACACCTGGAGTGGTTCTTGGTAGAAGTTGGGTTGAGAGAAGAGAGGGAAGGAAAATTTTTGCGAAGGCGGTACTTGAGAATGGGATGGGTACGGTGCATGCTACCGCAGACGCACTATTCATAGTCCTAGAGAAGAAGCCGAAAGAGAAGCTATGAGGCATTCGAATCGTCAACCATCAGCATCAACATCCCCATTCCATAAAATACTTTGGTACTCTCCTCCCTCCACTTCTCCACATGACAAACACATGAAATACTATCAGTTGCTCATAAATTCGACATGTATCTTCCACTACGTGTAGTTACCGGAACCAGGGGATCACTGTTCGTAGGCTCCGTTCACCTTGCCCGACTGCCTTTGATGAAAATGCACTGGTTTCACCATTTGGGATAGGTCGCTCTGGACTGTAAATAGTAAGAGTATGCTAAGATATGCTGGCCGAATTTATCTACCTCTTAGTTTTATCGACTAGGTCGGCTAATTTCTTCAGCTAAAGGGCCAACGAAGTCAACCATCTTCGCTGAGTGTAGTAAAGAAAATATACCCAATTGCAAAATCAATTAGTTAATTCCTAGTAATAGACCTTTACGATTAACATGCCTGCTCGATATATATTTAAATTGATGCTCAAAAGCTCTCGTTCAACATCGCTACCAATGGTATTTGAAGTTACTGATTTTCAACGCATCTTTGTAGAACTCTCAATCAATAAAATTCCAACTCATAAAGAACACTCAATTCCATTTCCATCAAACTTCCAATCATTCCTTATATTATAAGTCACTCTTTTAACCAAGCAAATCCGAAACAAATCACCAAGGTAGAGTTGATTATGCATCACCAGATTCAATTGACTACGCTAGCTCAGTCAGCCGAGCCTTCATATCACGTGTCATCAACTCGGATCGCAACATCCCCAACCTCAAAATCGCAAACCCCGCAATTTCCGAGGAACAACCAAGCTCGAAGCTTCGATTTCGAATCCACAAACGAAAATCTTACAGCAACCTTACAGTACTGTGTACAAAATCCCCACCTCACCTCACATCCTTCCTTAGCACATTCAAAAATACGACGTACATATTAGCAAATAATTCCATCTGTTTGCCGAAGATTCCGTACGGATTTTGATTCGATTTGACACGATTGATTTGGGGATAATTTTTAGGAATTGGATTATTGGAATCGGAGAAACGAGCCGAAACGGATATACATAAGCAACACGTTGGGTAGTTGGACAAACAGACGAAGCTGTATTGATTGATTGATACACGATAAAGACGGAAAGGAAAGGATTTGAATCGATACTACCGTCCGGTTCGTCTCCATTTTTTCGTGCCTTTGTCTTTGCTTCTGCAGCTGCGATCTGGTTTCGTCTCTTTTCTCTTCTCATCACTGGGATATTACTTGATGGTGGCTTCAATCTCGACTCGGGCTTCTCTTTTGACTTTCCCCATCCCAGACGGGACATGTCAGGCATTTCGTCAATAGGTGAGACTTCATGATCTTGGTATCGACTTTGGCCGCTCGTACTAATAAACTTTAAATTAGTACATGATTAACACAATAGCAGAGAAATATGGCAGAAAACAGCGAATCATGAAGGTTAGGCTCGAGATCTCAAAGCTTCCAAGGCCAGGAATTGTTCCCGCTCCAAGCGCATGATATGCATATAAAAAAGATTTGACCTACTGTTGATATCCATCCATTTCCGGCGAGCTTGGAGGAGAAACACTGGCAGAGTTTGGCGTCATCGGTTTTGCGTATGTATTGTGAGGGAAAGTGTCGTTGTATGCATTTGGCGAAGCTTGTGAATACACGGAGGAAGTAGGTCTGTTTGTATTAGAATTCTCGCGAAAGCGCATTGGAGGTACTGAATCACTGTGCCGCATATTAGCAACTGCAGCTCATAGTATAGAGTTATTAATAAAACTGAAGTATCAGGTGAACTGCCACTGAACCTGCGAATCCTGGCATCACAAGCATTTCCTCTCGTACAATCTAGAAAATCATGAAACTTACAATGGTAATAGTGGTAATCCTTTAGGTACGTTGTCTCTTGCAGGCCTTGGCGGAGGGG
>JWJB01010247.1:0-33838 GCA_000812895.1 Rutstroemia sydowiana | reverse complement strand
TTTAGGTATAGATATACTGGTACGACTAGCGAGTAGTATACAGATGGCGTCAACTCACACGGTACGAATGCTTGTAGATGATACTTTTAATTCTAGATTGTGGCGCTTTATTGCATTTTTCTTGGTCAGCCACAGAAGACTAAATCAATGAAAGACAGTGGCGGTGATTCATATACTGTATAAGAGAAGTACTTTCATTACCATAAAAATGTTTTATTAATCTCTTAAATATACTCACCATTATACCAGCCATCTAGATATTATAAATCCCACGGTAGATATCCAAGAATCTAAGATATAGGTTCTCAAATCCCGAGCCGGAATGTATGTATGTAGATAGTCCCCAACCACTTCATAAATCATGCGAGTGACCCAAAGGAAATACTGTGCCCGCCCATATATATAAGAATAGGTAAAAGCCTAACCAGATACTCTAAAACAGCAGCTTTGATCTACAGAACAATAGATTAGCTAGGTGTAGGAACTCACCGCCGATAAATAAATATCTCATATAGAAGAAAATCCAAATCATGGAATCATTAGTGTAAGATTGAAATACTTGTACTTCGTACTTCAATGAACCTCTCCTAGCAAGGAGTAAAAATATTTCTTTATCGATAAACATAGAGGGGAAATCCGTCCAATGCTGTCATAGATGATTTACTCGTTCCTGTTCGTTTGACGGCCAACGTCTGTGCCACATTTGAGTATTAGTTGATTTATGCGCTCTGAACATTCAACAGATATGAAACAAGTAGAGTAAGAAGTTCTCGTTGCTCTACTAACATTACTTATTAGAGTACAATTTAACCCATTATATTTAGCATGGAATCAATTAAAGGCCCTAGTCATTCATACTGGGCACGAGTATCTCATTTAGATCGTGAATCCAATATTTATTGAAAATGCTGTGTTTGTAATTCTATAATGGCATGCTATATCTACTTGCCCAGCTTCTATGAAGTATTATATCGTGCCTTCAACAACTTGGATATCGTAGTCAACTGAATATTGCTCGTACCTTCATAGATAGCACCAATCATCGAATCTCGCCACATCTTCTCGGCAATGCCTTCACGAACAAAACCCATGCCTAGTGAAAGAGGTCAATACGGCACAACAAATCGCGGAATATGAAGTCATTAACTTACCACCCATCCATTGCACAGCCAAACCACTTACCCTGTTGGCGACTTGAGAGGCGAAAAGCTTGGCCATGGCTGCATCTTGTACAAAATCCTCCCCTGCCTCCTTCTTACGTGCTGCATTGTAAACCAACGCTCGAGCAGCAGCGATTTCTGTATAAGACTGGGCAATTTGATGCTGCATGCCCTGGAAATCACCCACTAGCTGACCAAATTGTTTTCGGTCATTCCATACATATCTAGAGGTAGTTCGTTAGCGGGTTGAGGAGACAATGACACCATATGATGATACTTACTTGGTAGCATTTTCAAAGGCACCAAGCGCAAGCCCAGTCATCTGTGCTGCAATACCAATTCGACCTTCGTTCAGGAGCGCAATAGCATATTTATAACCTTGACCTTCTTCGCCCAATAGATTTCCTTTTGGAACTTCAACATCATCAAAGTTCAACACACATGTGCTGCTAGCTTTGATACCGAGCTTCTTCTCCTTCTTCGCAATGGAGAACCCCTTCATTCCCTTCTCCACAACAAAGGCCGAGATCCCCTTATAACCCTTGCTTGGGTCAAGATTTGCAAATACGATGAAGAATTCTGCTTCCATAGAATTTGTAATCCACATCTTGCTTCCAGAGATTTTATACCCCGAATCGGTCTTGGTGGCCTTTGTAGCAAGAGCAAAAGCATCTGATCCCGATATTGGCTCGGACAAACAAAAAGACCCTGAATGTGTCAGTCTGGTCTCCCAAAAGTCTATCATCCGGTAAACTCTAAATTCCGAATTCAAAGGCAACTAACCGACAGTATTGGTCGCCAATTTTGGTAACCATTTTTTCTTCAACTCTCCGCTTGCATATTTAATAACAGCCGTATTCACCAAAGTGTTATGGACGTCCACCAAAACACTTACACTTGGATCAACCCTCGCAAGTTCCTCGATTCCAACGATAGCAGCCGTAAAGTTCATACCTGCGCCGCCATATTCTTCCGGTATCTCAACGCCCATAAGTCCCTGTTCGAAGAGTTGTTCCACGACAGATGGGTCCATCATTTCAGCCTCGTCCATTTCCCTCACCTTCGGAGCAATAACATCATTGGCGAATTTGGACACACTATCAGACATTGCTTGCTCGATTTCGGAAAGATGTGTTATGGGGGTCGGGGGAATGTCTGAAATATCGATTGCATCGTTTCGCAGACATGAGGTGGCAGATAATGGACGGGCACTATTTGGCTGTAAGCACTATTCCACTGGACTATACCTGTAGTTTGGGAAAATTGTGCCACATACTGTTGATATATTCTGGATTGTCTGCCGGCTCTGACCATAGGCCTTGTGGTAACAGGCGAAGCTATTCTCCTGGCAACTGGTCGAAATGCTCTAACAATCGATGCCATCTTGACGCGATTGACTTGGTATTGATATGAGAAAAGAGAATGAGTATGTGGCAATGGCAAAGGAGGATTATTAAATGTACTTATTATATTGGTGAAAGGAAAGGAAATCACACTAATCGCTTTTCAATAGAGGCAAATTCTACTTTTGGGTTGACTTGGAGTGTTCATGTACGTTTCTTTTACGTGATGAAGAAGCAGCTCGGTTTAAGAAGCTCGGCCTCGGCTGTTACTAAAAGTAAGTACGGTTTCATTCCCCCTGGTGGATGCCGTGCCCCAGATCTACAATTTTTAGCCACCATACCTAAAGCAGGTTATATTTCAAAATGTGGTTATTGTATTTGAGGCTTGACATAATAGTAAATTACATGAGGATATTAATCTTCCACCGCACAATCTTTACTTTGTTATGTCAATTTCATCTATCCTCATACTCGAGTAAGGTGGTGGTGTGGGTGTGTAAGACCTTACATTGAAAATCAACAATACCGCCTCTATCCGAAGAGATTAGGTTCATCCCCTGCTGTAATCACATGTAAATCTGGGGTCATTGGTACGTACCCACATCCTTATCATTCCGCAGAAAATGTTAGAGAAGGTGATAAATTATTATGCTCATGGGCATGGGTCGTCGATTTAAGGAAATGGGCCGACAAGTTAGTCTAGCTTATACATTATCGAAGTCTGACTATGCGCATAAATTAGATTGACATTGAGAAACAATGAAGCATATTTTCATATGAACCCCTTTGTGGTATCGAGTAAATTAACTTGATGTTCTCAAAATCTAGAAAAAGAAAGTGATAAATAAAGAACAGCGTGAATGAAAAGGTCATATCCCAATGTCAGATTCCTGAATTTGTACATCGCAACGCCTGCTAACCATATCCCCCAATCCTCCCCCACCCAACGACCATTGTTTTATATACCAAAGCACCCCGCTAAATCAAATTCCCGTGTAGCCATATCAAGTATACCCTATGTTTATGCATTTTTCCAGAATGCCGTACCGATGATAATATTTCGTAATCAGTTTACTCGTCGCCCTTGGCTTCTTCCTTTGGTAACGAGAACCAACAGATCATCATGACGACGAAAAGACCCAATGCAATAGGATGCAAGACGAAATTACCAACGGCCTGAGCTAAAATTCCGGTCGTAAATGGAGCAACGGCGCCACCAGAACTACCAAGGGCACTGATGAAGCTCATTCCACTTACTTGATATTTGTAAGGAATCAAGCGAGTGAAGATAAAGGCGGACGCAGGATACACGGGGCCTAAAAGAAGACCGACAATAGCGACAGCGAACGCATCTCCAATAAAGTTCGGAACGCCCCAAACGAGTCCTTCGAATACGGCAGCTAGAATCACCGCTACAACAACGAATTTCCGGTGACCAAATTTAGGTGCCAGTAACGCTCCTAGGCAACGACCGAGCGTAATCCCACCCCAGAATCCGGCTGTGACGTATCCAGCATTGGAGCCCCCACCTCGAGATTCTTGAAGGAAATAAACGACCCATCCAGAGATGGAAACTTCCGCTCCTTGATATGAGAAAATGAAGATGGCCCCGATTAGGACTGCTCTCAACCGGGCAGCTTTCAGCATTTCCTTCATTTCTCGTTTAGCACTGAACTTCGGCTTTTGTGGCCTTCCGGATGCAGATCGCACCAGCGAGGTCTCTTCGTTCTCTTTCTCGTAATTCCAGAATGACCAACCAGCGAATACAAGGTTGGCAACGGTTATTCCAAGTGGAATGAAGTAATATCGACTCCACAGAGCCCCGTGAGAGACCAGCGCAGTAGCTGCTAATGGTGCAATAATGCCACCCAAGCCATAAGAACCGTGCATGAATCCCAGCATACTCGTTCCGTCGAGAAGATGCGCGGCAAAAACATTTGACAAAGAGAGGTTGAGAGCCATGCCAAATCCAATAAACAAAAATGCCATGACCACAGCAGGGAATGGAGGGGTCGTTACGATCATCAAATACCCAATGACCATCAGGAGTTCAGCAAACATAAGGGTTTTAGCCCTTCCAAATCGTGCACGGATGGCATCGACAAAGAAGGCTGCAGATAGGAAACCGACCGCTTGAGTTACGAATATAAGAGATACAAGACGTTCCTGAACACCATAGAAACTATTTTGTAGTTAGCAGCCATTCGGTATACAAATGTACAGATTGCATACATTATCATTTGTGGAATGAGCGGTCCGGCAGCGGCATCACTAATCCCATTTCCAAAATTGAGCAAGCAGGTAGAGGTCATCCTGAATCTGTTGATAGGAGGATTGGAGAAACTTTGAACCACACCTCCACTGGGACTTGGTGGCCTACTCATTTCGAGAGTCCCTGGGGTTATTGGAGTCTGCCATCCACTTGTTGCAGTGCCCGGTGTAGTTACTCCAGATTGGATTCCATTTGTTTTGGGGCTCCAATCAATGTTATTAAGTTCGATATAGTCTGGACGACTACCATGATAGGTTCGTGTGAATGACTTTTGTGGTGCAATTGGAGTTGGTGGATTGCTTGACTCCGGCCGAGCTTGAGATGGCTCGAAGTCAATAATACTCAATCCCCATGCATTGGACGCCATGGTGAGAGGAAGCTTTGTGTAGAAATGATCAAGAATTCTCTATGTTGAGAGATTGACAAAGAGAGAAAGCTAGGGAAGGGTAAAAGACCAAGATTGTATTACCAGTGAAGGAAATGGGAGAGGGGTAGGATTTATAAGTAAGATATGACGCGAGAGGTTCCATGTATGATTTATAATAGTTACTGTACCAAAGTAGATTTTTTTTTCATAGCAGACCATTTCTTTCAACCCATCAGTAAAAACTAAAACAGGAATTAGTGCCTAATACCCGTAGCTACCTAGATAGCTACCTACATAGGGCTAGGTAATATGAAATTTATATTACTTAAGACTCCTAGACTTACCGGTAGCTGGACCCTTCTTTAGTATTGTGGGAGCGGAGAGTTTAAGATAACTGGCAAATATCCATAATTTTATGGAACTATGATAAGAGTAAAGACATTTAAAAAGATTTAATAGGATAATTGGATATTTCACATGCATTTATATATGTTGGAAGTGTTCCATATATGCATCTCAACATATTATCCATATTAATAATTATATACCATGGAGTGATGAGTGGTGGAGTAAAAGAATGATGAAAAATGAAAAATGAAAAAATTCTTAACATATTTACGGAGGTAAAGTGGTGAAGCTTCAAAATTAATTTAAGCAATTGCCCAATACAACCAAACCCACCCCTCTCTGGGCATTTATTATCTCCACTGCAAATTATGAATATCATCCGGTTTTATTTTTTAAGAAAAAATTTGATCGGTGTAGTTTCCCATTAGGTTCAACTTCCAAGCTAAGGTAAGGAAGGGTAACCTATCCTATGTCAGAATTGAAATTTGGAAGCTTTCCCTTACTCCTTTCCTCATCAGTGCATTTTATAGCGGATTTTACTGGAGTCTGCTTTACGAGGAGTCCCCACCTAATACCAGTAAAAGTGGCAATAGCTCAATTGAATTACAGTAGTAGTAAACTTTACGGAAGTATTCCCGATTCTTATTTCGCCCTTTTTTAACCCCACCAAAAAAATTATTCATCTAACCCCAAATAAAATCTAGGTTCGGAGTACGGTACATAGTACATACAGATACTACTTCCAAAATCGCAAAGCTTCTTAATTGTACACACATATTCTCATATCAGATCTAGAATCTATCTATTGTTTTGATTCACTTGAATCTGTGTATACCTGAATTTCCGGTGATAACAATGGGGAAACCAAAGCGCAATGTCTTTGCTGCCGCAGAAGAAACTTCTACCCCGCCAAACACCTTGACTGAAACACAATCGATCGCTCGTATTGTGAAAGCTGAAGGAAACAGCTTATATAGTTGTACTTTTCCAAACAAGCAACCCATCCTCGCCGAACTACCATCCAGATTCCGGAATACTATTTGGTTAAAGCGCGGAGGTTATGTTTTAATCGATACAAAGGAGGCCGATGTGCGAGAGAATAAAATTGGCGGCGAGATTATAAATGTTGTTCGAGATGAACATGTCTGGAGGAAGGAGTCTTATTGGTACGTATCTGTGCGACCCGAACGTTCCCTTTGAAAACACTCTCTGACCAATCTCATGTTCAAAGGCCAAAAGAATTCCCGAAAAGCTCTGCATACCCAGAAGACTCCGACGAGGAGGAATCAACTGTGGGGAAGATGCCCCCATCAGACTCGGACGAAGATTAATATACTTTGTATCCGTTCTGCAGAGATATAATTGGCGGGTGCCACCACTTCGGTGTTCTTGGCCGCAGGAATTGGTTGCAGTTGGGTTGGTTGAGCATAAAACTCATCACACTAAGAATCCTTCTTGCAGGCAGCGCCTTGGCCCTTTTCGGCGACGAAATCATGTCTTGTTCCCCACCACAAGCTCACTACAGTCGTAAACATCACACCAATGACAACCATCGAGCTTGAGTTGGTACTCGGATAAACGTTCCATGCCCATTCCTGTGCCGCCCACAAAACATATTGGAGAATGGGGTGGGTTCCACTGCGCCAGAGAAGAAATGGTGTAGCCCAAGCCAGATAGGCATAGAATTGGTAGTGTAGAGATCTTGCAAATAGCATGCCAATCGTAATGGCTGTCAAGATGGTCGTCAAGATATAGTTGGGCGAAATCGCAACGGAAACCGCGTGCTGTCTTTGTCCAAGCGGTTCCTCAAATTTTAACGCTGTTCGAATTATATCCAGGATTGGCTTCTCTGCAGGCTTGAGCCATCTTGTTGTCGCAAAAATCGCCAAAGTAGTGACATGTCCCACCAACAGAGAAATAGCAAACTCCTTGGAGAGAAATGTTTCTTCACCCAAGAATCTCCAATTGACAGTCCATTTGAACAAAAAGACCCTCGAGAACTCAAAAGCTCTCCCTAGATATCCAATCGCATTTGTAGGTAAGAATGGAAAAGCAACAACGATTTGTAGCTGTGCCATAAGCCATGCCTGTTTCAGTGCCCCTTGCACCCCTTTCGCAAGGAAAAGCATAATCCCAATCGAGGGCAAAGCTAATAACAATGACATCTTAATGCCCAGCCCCCAACTGTAAGCCATGCTTCCAAAAGTCCATATTCTTCGTTGGAAAAAGTAGATGCTCGCCCACATAAAGAAGACCGCGAAACAATCGTTGAACAGTCGAAGGACAAAGATACTGTGCAGGCGTTTCGAAAGCACCAGCATGGGAAATATATAATGGGGCGCCTATATTTTAGAATCTCTTGTCAACTAAGTTCAATTGTGTTTCCTTCCAAATACAACCAGGGGTATTATACACACCTTAGCTTTCTTGTAACATGCCATAACAATTCCCAAAGTCGCTAGATACAAGAGACCAAAAATCCGCTGCGCAACCAGTATATCCCGTCCTTTGTCAGTAACCCACCATAGCACATAATAAACCCAAACATGCGCAGCTGGATACACAAGTGGCCCGGTACCGCCCTTAATCTGCGTGTAGTCTCGTTCGCCATGCGCGTACTGCGATATCTGCGTCATATAGGCTTCCCAATCAATCTCGGTATCTAGTACGAATCGCGAGTCAGCATGGGGATTGCGGGGGCTCAGGAGAGGGGAAAAGAAGGGGCATACAGGGAATGAAGTAGATAATCGCACTGCAGAGGAATCCTTCGAAGACAAGAAGGAGAGCAGGTACATAGCGGGATAACCAATGTTCGCCCATGGCTAGTTGCCTGAGTTGCATCAAGACATCCGATGCCAGATTCTTTTGACTCTCTGCTACGGGCGTTGCGGGCGCCATGGTGACGGATTCTTGACTCTGTCAGTTGATTGAATCAAAGCGAATACAATATAAATTAAAGTACAAAAAAGAAAAGAATGTATACAACAAGAAGAAAAACGGAGAATGGTAGGTAACACAAATCCGAAAGTAACTGGATTTGCTTGCGCGTCCCTCGAATGTTAAAGCTACAGTAAGCTGCAGTGTTTGAAAAGTGAGCCCGAGCTCTAAAAATAAGCTTTCGGCACGTTACGCCATGCTAATAATACAGGGGCAAAGCTCCCTAATGATTTCGGAAAGCTTCTAGAAACCCCTCTAGCTAGAGTCAAAGGTATTGCTTTAACGTCGTCATTTTGCTCGTTTAAAACCAAGAAGCTTTAAAATCCTTCTTCTTAGACCTGCCATCTCCAAAATCTCCATCTCCCTCATAACCCAATCAAAATGTTCTCGCAGCCACGATATCAAGCGCGCGCGTTAAGTACCGCCATCTCTCGGTATTCAATACGTTCACCTATCCAGTTCATGCCGTTCCGCAGTCTCGCATCTAAAGCTAGTTCTACCAGCTGCAGACCTCTCTTCCGCCCCTCTCTTTCTACACTACCATACCATGCGATTAAAATATGCTCATCCCCCGCCGCCACCACCACCAGCATTTCGCATCGTTCCTATGCGACTAAAACCGAAGCAGATGAACTAATTGAGCAGTTGACGGACCTATACGGTGTCGCGCGCGACGAATTTGAAATAGCGTCTGAAGAAACGGATAAGAAGTCTATTTATGCCGAAGCTGATAGGCAAGCTGCGGTAGATGCGTGGAAAGATCTGAAAAGCGCTTATGAGGTGTTTTCGAAGGGGGAGCATGGTGGAGAGGTACGGTCGAGGGTGGGCCACAGAGTTAGAGAGTTGGAGAGGGGCATGGAAGCTCTGCAAGAGAGGGCACAGGAGGATTAATGGCATGACAAAGGTGTGCATACTAAGAAAGTGAGGCGCCATGTAGCTGCGTTTCGGCTGGACCCATGAGATACGACCTTGATATCCAGACTTGTAAAGTTTCAGGATCAATGGAAGATTAGCCCTCTGGTAATTTGCTCTGCTGTTGATGAGATGGTTTCCACATGCTTTTCACACACTAGCAATGAACGAGTAGTCAAAGCGCATTGATGAAATTATGTTTGTCAAATGAGTCGGTTACCATATGCATTGTCGCATCCATGTCTTCTGTTATTACATACATGATTCTCATACAACCAAAATGTATCTGTTTACTCCAACAAGAAAAAAGCAAAGGGTATATCCTCCATAGGAAACAGTCAAACTGACTACTCCTCCAATCATATAGTCTAATGCCGGCCCCTAACGCTTGGAAAGTCTAGTAGCAGTACTTGTAATTTCTCAAAGGTAGGATAACTCATCAGGGCTGATCGGTTCGTTGTCTTCTTCTGCATCATAATCTTCGGTCATGGCTTCGTCTTCGTCGTCATCTTGATATTCAGTCCCTGTTTCATTAGTTTCAGCCCCAGTTGTCTCACTTTCCTCATCCTCTTCCTCGTCTGCTTCCTCGTCTGCTTCTTCATCCACTTCGTCGTCTGCTTCCTCGTCTGCTTCCTCATCTGCTTCCTCGCCCGCTTCCTCGTCCTCATCGCGTTCGATCGATTCAACAACATCCCCTTCAATCTCTATTTCTTCAAAAGTAGCTTGTTGTTCTCTGAGCGTCTCGTAATCGGTTTCGGCATAGGAAGCAGCTTCACTCCCTTCTTCCTCAAACTCCACTTCTCCTTCAACTTCAATTACCTCATGCTCTTGATCAAGCTCTTCGTGTTTCTCCCTATTCCTCACCTCAATCTCCTCCATTTGCTTTTCAAGTCTCAACATCTCCTCGCGTTCCTTTTGCTTTTTCTCTCTTCTTGCTTGGCGCCGCAATCTCTTTTCAGCCTCCGCTGGACTCTCTAAATCCCACTCGTAGGGGTCTGGTGGTGGTGGTGGATCATCCTCTAACTCATCCTTGATAGACATCATATATTTCTTTGCAATATTAGCCACAATAGCAATAGACAGACCTTGCCAGAAGCATCTAGGAAAATCCGTCCAGTCGCAATGGCCAACGTGCCTGATCGGTGACTCCGGGTTTGACGAATCCATAGTAATAAGAATGGCTTTCATTTGAGAGCAGACAATACCGTAAATCACTGGTGGGCGTCGAAGATAGATTTGCAGTTCGCCTGCTTCGGTTTTGATAGGTCTAGGAAGAAGCAGAGTGCGACGATGCGACTCAGCAATAAAATTCATCTCCTTTCTGAGCTGTTGTTCGATCTCGGTACTACTTGCGTTTGGTTTTCCCTGCACAACGTGGATAACTGGGATGAACTTTTTGTGATTGTAATCTCCATCTTTCTCGGTCCATTTTATGTAATTCCTGATTGCTTGTGCCACTACTGGTTCCAATGGGCCTTTGTTCGCCATTCTGCCTTGCAAACGCGCACCGAGCTTTGGACCCAGTCTATCTAAATGCGATAACGCTGGTCATTCGTTAGCGCAAGAACGTTGTGGAATCTACATATCTCCTTACCTAAACCACCGTCGCCTTTCCTAAAGCCTATGAATGCGTTCATTTCATTCACTCGATCCCATAGTTCGTCAGGAATCACCATAAAAGTCATTTCGTGCCACAGGTATGGTATAAGTGGCTCATGGCCTCTAAGTTCCAGTCTTTCGAGCAAAAACACTTCCTCCGGCAGCCACTCGCCAGCCGATCGAACATTGTTAACCTTTACCCGAGCCTCGGCCAGCTCAGCTTGTTTTCGAGCATGTTCCTGATATTTTCTGTTTGATATGGCCTCTTCGTCTTCTTCCTCGTCATCATCGGTGTCCATTTCGTCTCCATATACCACAGATGCGTCGTCCTCCGTAACGATCTGCGACGAAGATCGCTGTGGGGAGAGCTCATCACCAGAAAAGACAACTTCGCCAACCTCCTCCTCATCATCATCATCTCGTGAGCGCTTAAGAGGATTTCTCGCAGATGGTCGTCTACCTGAAGGTGAGTTGTAGCTTTGATTTATGCGATCGTATGCAATTCCAAGCGACTTGTGATCTCGAGGTTCAGAAAGGAAAAGGCGTTCCTGGCCAGCTGTATCGTAAATAGGGGTTTGAGGTCCCAGTGTAGTTCGGCGACGTTTCGCGGCTGGGGAAAGGTAATTGACGACAGCATCTTTCAACTTAAATATCTGATCCATTGTGAATAAAGCCCTATATGGTAATTAGAAATTCGGAATTGTGACTGTATTAATTAGATCGGTTCACCTTGACTCTTCCTGGCCATAAGGCTTAAGTCGCCCTTAAAGATCGATGACAGTATTACTTGTAATACAGTTGTGAGTTTGTACTGCGAAGCTTCATTTGGTAATCAAAAAGCATTATTTTGCAAATTGTGTATTGTAAGGGTGAATTTTGCTTTGCTTCTGGTTGATTTGTTCACCTACTTTGGTGTACAGGTACCAGTACCTAGGTTACGGTATAGTAATAGGTACTAAATAAATAATAAATAATCAAAAGATTTTGTAAAGTAAACAAACCTGGGGTAAATTGGAATGGCCCAAGCTTCTGTGTAGTTCTACCCGTACCAATAAGTTTATCCGATCGACAGGAGTTATATTGCACTGCTGCCTTGGCCCCCCCCCCCCCAACACAATGTACCAATACTGCAATAATAATTATCCAACAACACCAACCACTCGCAAATTTTTTTAGCAAATTTCGAACTTGTAAAATTCACTGTTCAAACACCACTAAAGATGATTGTATTGGTTTGGAATGGGTTATCATTCATTAAGATTGAATATTTAAAATTGCTAAATTGTATTCACAATAGCTAAGAGGTAGAGAATCAAAGTGAAGATGTCAATTTCAGAGCTATATTCCGCAATTCAAAGCAAAATTCTATTCTTGAATAGCTAAGAGGTAGAGAACCAAGGGGGAAATGTCAATTTCAGAGCTATATTCCGTAATTCAGAGCAATATTCTATTGATGAATAGGTGGGAGAGGTTCTGGTGGAGCGACATGATCAGTAATTCCACTCGGGTTCGCCCACATAACATCACTTGGGATTTTGACGCCATCTGGCCCTCCCAAAAAGTTCAGTGGGAAGCCAATGTCGAAGGGATTAGCTCCTTCAATCTCCTTGATATCATCCTCGCTCAAGTCCAATGATAAAGCTTCGATATTCCCCTTCAAATGGTCGATCTTTCTTCCTCCTACAACAGGGATAACATATGTAGCTTTTCTCATCACATATGCGAGCGCCACACTTGTAATGAGCGTGTTCTTTCTCTTTGCAATGTTCTCAAGCGCTCTAGATGTTTTGATGGCTGCTTCTGGCGTATTAGCAGCGCTGCGACCCTCTCCAGACTGCCGATGTTCATCCGTCTTAAACTTGCCAGCTCCAAGAGCACCCCATGGTACTATCCCCATACCTTCGTCCTGGCACATACCAATGATATCACGCTCAAAATCGCGATCTGCAGCTGACCAACGTCCTTGATATACAGAGAATTGGCGCATTCCATGATCACGAGCATATTGATTGCATTTCGACACGACCCATGCAGGGGTATCCGAGATACCAAGGTACAGAACCTTACCTGCGAGAACGAGGGCATTCAGAGATTGCATAAGCTCAGGGACTGAGCAAGTGAACTCCCACCAATGGACATAGAGGATGTCGATATATGTAGTTCGTAGCTTCTTCAAACTTGCTTCCAAAGAAGTACGTAGTGATTTTGTTCCATTTCCGCCGGCGTTGATTAGGATCTCTTCATCTCCATGGCCAGATCGAAAGCAGGTTGTGAATTTGGTAGCGATAACAAGTTGGTCTCTATTCCCTCTTTTCTCGGCCCATTCACCTATCCATTTCTCGCTCTCTTCACGTTGATAGTTGTTGGCAGTATCGATGAAGTTTCCTCCAGCTTTGTAAAAATAGTCTAGGATCTCCTCTGTTTGGGCCTGATTACATGATCCCAGCCATCCTTCCCCTGAAAATGTTAGCAACTATAAATTTATGAATTATCCAGCCTTGGTGGCTGCTCACAACTATTCCCAAAGTTCATGCTCCCGAGGCACAGAGGGCTAACTCTGATAGAGGCTGTAGGAGACAGCATTCTATAACGGCTGAGCGGTCCTCTCGATGGTGGATACGTAAAAAAAGACATCCTTAATAATTCAATCAATCTATCTCTATTGAGGATATACAGTAGAATAGATCGGATTGTGGAGCGAGATGGATATTCGCAGAACTTGCCTCTGTAATTCCAAATGTCATCAAAGCGGGGTCATAACCTCGAGTGGGGAAATTTATCATGATCTCATTTCACATGCCGCTCAATAATACCACCTAAACTAGGGGCATGAATCCAAACATTGCGGAAGTTGCCACACTTGTAAATCCGAACAATTCTCTGGTCTCGAATAGCTGCACCGGAACATATATCCATCATACCAACTTCTGCACGGATTTGCAACAAAACCCCGCAAGTGAGAATTTTACTCCATACTATCATCGGTCTCTGTAATGAAGTTAAATGGATAAACTTGTAGAATGTTCTTCGCACGTTCCGATCCCTGTATACCCTTGGCCCTTGATGACACACCTTTGCACGCGCGCTTTCCTACTAAAGCATGGCTATACAATGAAAGAAAAGACTTATATTGCATCAGGAGTACTGAATTGGATGTCGATGTCGATGTTGACATACATGTATATGATGCAGACTAAAATTATATACCGACTTGACAGTGGTATCTCGACGCGAAAGAATATGGAAACGCCTCCAACATGGATCGTGAACCTCTATCATCACCTGGAAGAAGGGTTCAGATGTACGAGGTATCTAGCAAGAATCTATCAACTAATTCTTGGAATCGAATCTACCCTACGGCAACAGAACTTCGTTGCTTCATAGACCTAGACTTAGACCTTATAACCAAAAATGTCCATCGCATCCTTTATTCTCCTCCACCCAATTTCGCTGGTATCTCCTCTAAATCTTCTGCACTTTCAATTTCTAGCACCTTACCCACCTCTGCCGTATTTCTCATCAACTCTTTTGCTCCAGCATATAACATGCGTTGTTCGGCGTTGACTGTGGGAGGAAGGTAGAAGAGGAGAACATATGGGACGGAGAGACGTCCTGATGACTGTGTAATACGGAGAGTCAGCGTTCAGTTGCCATTAGCAGCCAAGAGTGATCTTTGAAACATACAAGAGTCAAAGGATAGCTCAACAGCACGAAACGGGGAGAGTGATCTGGGAGGTCATCGCCAATTGATTGGAGGTCCTTGTAAACAGTCTCTTCCTCGTCTTGTTTGATTTCGAGAGTGGTTTTATCAATAAGATCTGCCAAGAAATCATATCGAGTCAGCGAAATAACTTAGTGATGA
This sequence comes from Rutstroemia sydowiana, assembly GCA_000812895.1. NCBI lineage: Eukaryota > Fungi > Ascomycota > Leotiomycetes > Helotiales > Rutstroemiaceae > Rutstroemia > Rutstroemia sydowiana. The sequence continues at coordinate 19,038 of JWJB01010247.1, read as the reverse complement.
CATCTATAGAACAATATTCGAAGAGAAATAACTGGGCGAAGGGATAAGTTTGCAAGATGCAACGAACATATAACTGCCTGAGGGTCGTTGGCGCGCGATGTGCCAAGTCTAAATTTTCGGAGTTTGTTCTTGGTTTCAGTACTGAAGGTGTAGAGCCTGGACTCGGAAGCCTACATACATTTAGTTAAAGTTTGTAATTGATGAATGGTATCCCATGGTGAGAGGGGTATGGAATAGTGCGTACCATAATGCGAAATAGTATGTGATTTTCTTGAAGAAAAACTGGTACTAGAGTAATGGCAATAGTCGAGGTATCTTGCTAGGATTACTCCTGCTTGAACTTGACTTTTATGTTCAAATATATGAATATATGAAAATATATGAAAATATACGAATTATTGTTGTAAAAACTGATGTGTTATGTTATGGAGAGTGTATAAAGAGGGATGGGGAAGTGGGTGGTGGGCTGTTTAGTCTGATTTGCTCGGTCCGAGATAAACCTTGCTTGTCCTGGCTGTTAAGGTTACTACCTATACTCTTAGTGGGGTGCGGTTCTAAATTTGATTACAATATTTATGTGCTCTGTGTAACAACACCACTTGAGTTATCACACAGATATTTGAGTATTTCAAACGCTTCATACATTTCTTCACATGAATTTTTGTCTATCGAGACAGATTAACATATCTGGGAATGCATCGAACAACTATTGTTGTGTGACTGACTACAAAGCTCAGGGGCCAGGATCTGGTAGGTTACAAGGTTGCGTCGACTTGCCTTCACTTCATCAAGCTTCATATCGAGATTCATATCGGCATTATTGTTCGGGTCGCCTTGCGAATACTAAAAGGGGTTTTCTTGAGACCAGTTTGGTTCAGAATATCGAACACCACCCATGGATCGAGAAGTCAAAGCAAGACATCCCGGAATCCGTAAAAGGGGGTTGCAACTTGGAACTGCAAAAATTAAATCACCAGTAGTAACCTACTGCCCATCACTTAGCAGAAGGAATTTGATGGAGATTTAACATATTATCGGCAAAGATTCCCTTCTGACTACTTCGAGTTTTTTTGCTTGCCGACCTGCCACTCGAGTGCACATACCTCGAAGCATTCACAGTTCCTTCGTTTGCTTAACTGTCTGTTCTGTCAAGCATTCCTTACCGGCCGCTATGCCCTACCCGACTCACACTACCCCACCTTCGAATATCCTTATAAACATTCAGACAAACAGGAGATACTCCGCGGGGAAAGGGGTTCCGTTGATTTAAACAGGGTATTTCCTCACTTTTGCACCCTGTTGAAATCTGGAAAAACTTACACTTTTTAACTGCGATCGATTCTCATACACCCGAGCACTCGGCAGTATATTTTCGCTACCTTCCACTTCTATACAGTACTTACTGTTTTGTCGTTGTTATTTTTGGCATACAGATGTTGTCTCTAAAATTGGTCGTTTTCGGGAGTGGCAAGAAATGGGATCGAGGATCGTGTAAGTGATGCTTAAGTGGGGACAAGATGGCAAACCAGCTCGAGATTAGGTTGGTTTTATTTTTATTTTTATCTTTGCATTTGCGAACAGTCTAAACCTTTGTCGATATTGCTTTGCGAGGGCGGTGGATATTGATATTGAGAACTTGGCTATCATCTATTGCCATATTGATATTACTTTTGTATGAGATAAATAACCTAGAAGCTTCAAAATTCGGGGGGCTTAAAGATTCTATTTTCATATTGATCTTGTCCTCGAACCCTTGAGGGTACTTTAAGAACAACATTAGGGGGGTTGAGTATCCATACTCTATCTCAACCACAACAATATAGATCTGGGATGAACAGCTACAAGCGAGCAAAATACCCTAAACTCTTGAGTGAGATCATATTATGAGAATGTATGTACTGCATCTACTCCAGATTGTTGTCACTGCATAAAAGTACTCCGAGTCGAGGCAAAATAAATAGCATTTCACATAGTGTGTCGAAGCAAACAACTCATAGTTGGTGACGTATTTTTATAAACAAGATCAGATCGATCTAAAAAGTTTGTACACGAAGGTAACTTTGGCAATGCAATTTTCCGCATTCCAATCCCCTGATTCAACTGCGCCAATGAATATGCAAAAAGAGGTGGGTATCATATAAATCATCCTTCACACTTCCATCTTCCTCCCGAGCCCTTCCCCCGCTGCCACAATCACTGCGATCTGCAATCCAACCCATATCTGCCCAGCACCGTGTCCTCCTGCACCTCGTCATTCATGACGCCTGTCTTCGGAAACTCCTCCTCTTCCTTTTCTTGTTCTTTTCGGCTAAAATGGCAACCTCCTCATAGTATGGATATCCAATCCTAATAGGGGCTTTCTCTTGTATATTCTCGGATGTCATCTCGCTGAGGTTGTTGCCTCTCAATGACCGATGTTTATCTGGTTTCGGCGACGTTGGTGAAGATGCAACGTTCGGTATTGGTGAAGATACGACGTTCGGTATTGGTGAAGGAATGATAGAGTGGTCTTGAGTGTATGAGATAGTGGTAGCTTCTGATGAGCCAGAGGACCTTGATCGTCTTTTTTCCCGGTAACGATCTCGACAGCGATTGACACCACCCCTTGTGTTTTGGGGCAGAGTATGTGATGAGTTTGCGTTTCCCATTCTCGATTATGATTGTGATTGACGTGTTTAATTTGAGGTCTTGAGAGGAAGTATGAAGATTATGCTATTCGTAAGATTTTTTGAAGATAAAATATATATCTTGAATATGTGTATTCTTTCACCGAAGTTTCCGTACTGTTGTAGTATTCTGTATGGGGCCAGCCATGGTCTTATATAATATACCTACCTCACAGGCTCACCACGCATACCGAGCTTCGCAGAGAAGGGAAAGTCCAGGGAACCCAGTCATATACCGAACATACTTGTAGCCTAAACACCAACCGAATCTTTCTAAGCGCAATGATATTTACGTCAAATTAGCGTTGTTTTGAGTATTAGTCTATGACCCCCCTGCCAGACTAAATCAGAGCTGGTAGGTTTTACATGCGTTGTTATCAAGAATCGGGGCAAGGCTGAGTCCGCAAATCCGTCAGCTCACTAATAACTTATAAGCTTTAACTCTCTTTACATCTGATGAGGTCAGTAAGTAAGGACCCACGTGGAAGTAATGGCGGGGCGGGAAGTGGAATTTCGACATTTTGATGCGAGTCCGCATCCCGTCGGAGAGATGTTTCCATTTTGTCCGGGAATCGCTGGATATTCTGGTTGGGGGTGTATTATTAGAGCTTAATCCATTGGAACATTCTAAAGTACCAGCACTTTGTAAAAGTTCCTTCGATGTCTCCGTTTAACAAGCCAACCACCATCTTTTAAACATATATGCACGTCGCAACAAGCACTATCCGATATAGGCTATCCGTGCGAAATCGAAACCCTCAATGAATCATATGCTCCCACGATCCATAAGGTTAGATCAACTATTTTCAAGAAACTTTTACTCTTCATGAAGACTGGAAGCCATGACCGTCTGGAATGTTGAGATTCCGGACAAGCTTCAAAGATTCGATACTGTAGATGTGCTTGTGGATTGTAGATTTGTCTTTTGCATTTATACACCGCTCAAATCAAGGCCCGGAAAACTAGAAGAGGAACTTTAATGTAGCGAATCAAATTGGATTTCCCGTCAAACTGTCAAAAGCCTGAATCCACTTGGAATAAATGTTTATCTGCAGTAGTGGCTCCTAAACTCGATTGGTGCGGTGATCATAATCCATGGACCATGGCATGAAATGATGGAGCATGCACGGTGTGGAGCAGATGCTTAAACAGAGTACTCCAGACCCTAGCCCTAAGATGGGCACTAGGGAGGTGGCATCACTAGATTCATTACCTAGGATAGTGACCAGCATCATGGCATAAGCATATTAGCGGCGTAGATATAAGAGTCAGTAGGACTATTCTAGAAGCAGTGTAGCATCAATAATCATTGACAATCATCGCTCTCATCGGGGATATACGATTATAAATTTAAAAATTAAGACCTACTCGAGTATTAAATGATTAACAACCAAATACTGATATTACTTACTCACTGATAATTCCAGTAGTGGTATTCCACTTAACGTTACGAGTACGAAGTTTTATTATTACCAGCCAGTACTGGTACTTTGTTTGGGATCACCAAGTAAAGTACTGAAGTGGAACACCAACCACCATGTGGGAATGAAACGATTATTAGTTTCTTCCCCACCTCGCAATAAAAAAAGGTCTGAAAGCCTAACAGTTGTCGGTTCGAACCTTGAGAAAGCCCTACATAAAACTACGGAGTACATAGTATGGGATTAGTTTCCTGTACTATCTTCGTCTTGCCGCCAGCGAATCTATTCCGCCTGGGCTCTGTAGCTACAGAAAAAAAGCCTAGTCATACCGTATTAATTCCCGTTCGTAGAATGCCGCTAGTGCTTTGGTTTGCTCTTGCAAATCTGGAAGGCAAGCTCTTGTGGTCTTTATTAGTTGAATAACTACCTATGGAGAGAACAAGAACAACAACCAAAACGTACTGTACCAAGTTATGCCAATATACTGCCAGTATCTGCATTGTCAAAATAGCTTGATCGGATTTTTATAAAGGGAACTTTCTTCTTTTGCTGTAATCCGGAAAAGCGAGATGAAGCTCACAACGCAGGTGAAGTGAAGTTTTCATGAACATTTATGTTTATTTGCATCACGAGTATATTTATATACTGTGGTAGCATTTCAATATAATTTAAGATGTTTACAGGCAAGAACAAACCATATTGACTCCTGTCGGTTGGGATACGCTAACACTTCAGCGGTTCTAAAATGCGTATTACTAAGTAAGATGCGTCGTATAGGCAAGAAGTCGATTGGGTACCTCGTGTATAATCAAATCCAAGTGGATAAACGGATAGGGTTTCGATGGTGTTAAGAGTGCTAGTACGGTAAGTTGGTGCCAAAAGATTGACAATAGCGGCATTTTGATAGATATACGCTATTATTGCTGCAAGCTTTTGCCTCTTGCTGACTGAAAAACAAACAAAGTTCCTTCCGAAATCACAGACCATCACCTTCGGATAAGCACAAAGTGGAGTAAAGGGGTTCTGGTCCATGCGGATTAGAACCAATGTGAGCTCAAGACTCGTATAAGTACTTTCAGGTAGTAACTTTGAGTATATGTACCATCTGCATCTCGAAAAGCAGTCGCCCTTCTCTTCGAGAAAATCGTGATGAAAAATGGGATATTTCTCGACGTTTTTACTATTGTTCTTGCCATTCTTGGCGTGGTATTACTCTTCTCTTCCACGGCAATATCGCATTGCACGCAAATCCGGGCTGCCTTGCTTCATCTCTCCAGTGAGTGGAATCAGTATACCATGGATCGTCTTTGCCGCAGCTTTAGGCAACGATGTCATCTCACGTTACTTCCCTCGATTCTTGTTTGATCGAGTTAAATGGACACTCCATGGTTACGGACAGTTTACCAAGTCTTTGTCCAATGAGAAGCTAGGCATTGACAGGTCTTTCGTTCTTGTTTGTCCCGGGCACAACTTTTTCTTTATAAGAGATCCGGAATTGACAGTTGAAATTCTTGCACGGAGAAGAGATTTTGCTCTCCCGCCGATGCAGAAGAGTATGTATCATCTTGCATTGCATTCTGGATGGCATGTTTTAATGCGCGCACACAGCTATAATGGGAGCATTTGGATTGAACCTTTTCAGTGTCAGTATAAAACCAATCGCAAATAACAAGTTTATTCTTCGTATTAATTTTCATTATTTAGACTGACAACGAGGATTGGCAACGCTACCGACGCATAATTGCACCTATGCTCAATGAGCGAATCATGGACACCGTGTGGAACGATTCGGCAGAACAGGCCCGAGAGATGATCAGCGAATTATCAAAGCCAATAACTACTTCCAAAGCAAGCTCGAAAAACCCGACTTTAGATGGTTTTAGTACCATCACAATGAATGTAATTAGTTCTTTCTGTCTGGGTGTCCGAAGACCATGGGGAGAAGTAACAAGCACGGAACCGATACCACCCGGGTTCCACACAACACTCATGACTTCTCTGAACGCCATCATAGAAAACCTTGCTTTGGCGATCTTTTTACCACCAAAACTATTGATGCTCCCATTTATGCCAACAAGTTTACAAAATGTGGGATTTTCAAGGGTTGAATTTCCGCTTCATGTGCAACGCAGTATGGAGCAGGAAAGACTTTCTTCCAGTTCTAAAAGTACCATTATTGCATCTCTCATTAAGCTAGCTGTTCAGGAAACAGAGAATAGAGGAACACCATCCAAGACTATGAATTACTTGACAGACGATGAAATTCAGGGCAATCTGTTTTCCTTTATTGTAGCAGGCTTCGATACCACCGCCAATACTCTTTCATATGCGGTCATGCTTTTGGCTCTGCACCCAGAATGGCAAGAATGGATAAATACCAATATCGACCAAGTTCTGAAGTTATATCCTGAAGAGGATTACGCAACCTCATTTCCGCATCTTACTCGTTGTTTAGCTTTAATGGTATATATGCTACCTAATCATCACCACGCTTGTGCTAAATACATTTCCCCACACAGTACGAAACCTTGCGTCTATTTAGTCCGGTATCAGCCCTTGGAAGATATGTACGCGAGCCACAGACCGTGAAAAATGTTTATTTCCCTCCAGACTCAACAATAAGCATGAGCGATACTCTGATTCACAACGACCCTTCGATCTGGGGCTCTGACCCTTTTGATTTTCGACCATCGCGCTGGCTTGATCCAGAAAAACCAACACAAAACCCCACTTGCGAACCACTTCGTGTCCCTCAACCTGGAACCTTCATGCCTGTAAGCACACCATTTAACCTGGCGAATCTACCCCACCCAATCCCCTATCCCTCATCCCCTTTTCCTAATTGCCGATTCCAATGAACTTCCAACCCATCCATACATCTCATCAGCCCCTCTCTCTCCCAGTCCATACAACCATGAAAACCCATTTCTAACAACCCAACCTTCCAGTGGTCAGGAGGCGCACGTACCTGCCCAGGACGCAAAATGTCCGAAGTCGAATTCACCAGCGTGATATTCGCCATATTCCAGAAATGGAAAGTGGAGCCAGTAAAGCGAGATGGCGAGACGGAAAAAGATTGTCGGGAGAGAATAGAAGCTGTCTTGGCAGATAGTGCACCAAAAATGACTTTGCAGGTAAATAGACCGCAGGATGCGCAGTTGAAGTGGACGTTGAGGTGAGGGGTGTGGATTCTGAAGCTGCTTTTTGGGGGAGTGTGATGATGGGTTATAGGGTGGTGATTGGTTGGAGATGGGGGATTGTACTGTGTGGGTGAGGTTTTGGAAATAGGTATGCTGGGAAACTGTAATAGGTTCTATATTTCACCGGAGATGCCGGTGATGGGGAGAACTCGGATGAAACTATTGTGCTAATACCAACAGTAATTTGCGAATATCTCACGGAGCTACTCAAAAGTGATCCTTTCATTCTCCACCACAATATTTTATTCACTTCCCTACCGTGTAACACTATAGTAAATAATAAAATCACGAAATCGCACCAAGATTCTCCCACCATAATGAATGCAGCACATATCCCAAAACGCCAACCAAAATCACAACATATACCAACATAAAACTCTCCATAATGTAGTAAACACAAAAAGTAAATCCGCACCCATCCCATCATCAATTTATCAATTCACTCAACCATCGAAAACTGGGAGGAAAAAAACCCTCGAAAATCCATCTCCAGGTAAGGTCCTATAGGATGTTCCGGATACCTAACCACCTCCCCATTAACATCCACACCCTTCGAGTAAGCAACAGCCGCAGAGCAGCCTACCGGTGATCCAGCATCGGCAATATGGAAATCTTGATATTCTCCGGACAAAACTTTAAATCTGATGACTTTTTGTTCCGAATTCGAATCCGAACTAGAATCTACTAGAGGATCCGCATCTGCATCCACCCCCACATCCACATTCACATCTGCATCCGCATTCGTATTCGTATCTTCATAAGCGAACTCCGGTGAAGAGGAAAACATGTCACTCAGATCGAGATTCGTGAACACGCCGCGGGGATACTCGTACGTAATTGTATTTGTAGGGGTTGGGGATGGCAAAGGTAAAGCGGAAGAGGACTCGTTGGTTATTACTTGGGAAGAGGAGGAGCTGGGGGTGAATATCCCAGTTGTGTCGAGCTCGATGGGTGAACCGGATGAGGTTATATATTGGATGATGTGGTCTATATCCATCTCTTTCTGTTTCTTTGTCTGCTTTTTGTTATTTGAATTCGGAACTGGTGATTTTTCTTGGTGGGTTACTTGTGCTTTGCGTAAGTGGTCTTTGGCGGGTGGCTGCGAGTTGGGTTTTGATTGTTTGAATAATAGCTTGTTTGGCGAGCGAGTGTGGAGTGCTCTTCTTTGTCGTCTGGAGGTTTGCTTCTTCCGTTGAGAAGATGTCCCATGGAAATTTAATCCGCATTGAAATTTGGATCCTTTTTCATAGTTTTGCTCGTCGCTCGCGCTGTTCTGTTTGGCGCCTTCAAACATGGGAAGTTTGTGCTTTAGGCTCGATGGATGATCCGTAGCAGTTGGGACCGAGTCTATAGTCATCGACATAGCAACCGGATCGACTGTATCGGGTGTTGAATGCTTGCCTGTGTTGAAAGATGACAGTGAGGATTCATCGCAAATGGAGGTCGAATCTGTATTAGAGAACCAGCAAGAAGCCAAAGACAACAAATCCTCCTTCGTCGAAGTCAACGGGTGATTGTAGAGATGCACCGCTCTGACGTTTGGGAAATTCCTCGGTATGTCAATTTCATACTTCAGCATCTTGAAGCACATGCCGAGATTATTTCTCCACGCACTGAAATCCTTCTCTGAAGATGCCTCGCAAAGCTCTTTGCCAAGGTTCATTTCTACAGCCCGCAGGGCCTGTCCTACCAAACATCCGTAAAGTTTTTTGCAATAATCTCCTCCTCTTAGTATGGCAAATAGTACTAGACCGCAGCGATCGAGTCTCTTACAGCGAGTTTGTATAGACTCGATTCTGTATAAGCGTATCATATAGCGATGTTTCTTTTTGTTTACATACAAGAATCGAATGAGTCGTGTGCAGCCGAACATGAAGGCATCCCCATCTTCGGTCCATACAGCGTCTACGATTCCCCATTGTTGCATACGAGCACATTCTGCTTCTGCTTCGCCGGGGGCTCGATGCCATGGTACACCCAGCTCATTCAGAACCTTTTTCAAGGACTTTTGTTGATATCTACCGAATGCAGATGTGCATCTTACACCTTTCCGTTTTTCTGGTGGTCGGTCGCCATCGGCTACAAATACCAGCTGGATATTGAGATCTAGAAGTCTCTTTAAATTATCCAGCGTATGTTTTTCGTCGAGCTCTGCTATTGATTGGGCATCACTGGTACCTAATCCTTTACAGAAGTAAGAATCGAAAAGTCAGCTACCTGATTTCCATAACGAGCTACGAGCGTAAAAATACCTTTGCGAACTCCATCTATTTTCTTCGCCGGAACAAACGTTCTAAATCTCCAAGTTGCTTCATCGACAGCAATCCTTAAAGTTCTATTCTCACGCTCATAATGCGCTGCTGCAAACTGGGCTATTCCAACAATCTCCGCACATTGATCTATGATGTCCCAAAGCCTATGTGCGTATAATTAGCTGTCTATTATTAGAGATGAGGTGATTCAGGTCCGGTTTATTGTAAGTGACCTACCCTTTAATGCCCATATCGACCTGCCGATTCAGATCCCTATCGATATGAGTGGATCGATGGGCAGCATTGTTCTGTGCGGAGAATGCACGCGTCCCAGTAAATAATGGGTTCACGCGTTGTGGAATGCAGGGGTTTTTCTAAATGTGGCTTACTATTTCCACCACCATGTACCTCGCACACAGTAAAGCATACGGTTATCCCAACATATTCGAGCTTCCTAGATTCAATGTGGATTGAAGGGTGATTTATATAAGATCGAGTACATTACTTCACATCTTACATTCATTGTATGAACTATGAATGAAGCTCAAGATTTAGAAACCTCTGTGGGGGATTATTAGCAGCGGATCGGCCCGTCAAGCGCTGAAAAGCTTTCCCCCGCAATGGTCCACCCGATGATTTTTATGAATGATTTTTAACAAAGCGTCAAGCGTCTCATTCTGCCCCAGATTTACATCTAGGGTTCAAAAACTACACTAGACTAATATTTCTCCTTCTCTTGTGAAATTCGGAACTTTAATGATTGATTAATGTACTCACGTAAATAGAATCTTATGCTTCTTTCTAATTTAATTGGTATCATCTTTTCTAATTTAATTGCTATTATGAATGTGAGAGAAAAAGCTCCCATGTTTAGATTCGCTTTGGAGATCAAATAAGTTTTGATGATTCGTTCATGTTTAAATAGTTGTGATATCCTGCACTCTACTCGTTACAGTTTTTGAGAACACTGCTACAATTTGTAGTTTGGAATATTATATTTTTAAACCCTCTAACCCGTTTGAAATGATGAACAAGTCACAAGTTTACCACTCATTAGCATCAAGAAATGCGTGTCTCAAGTTCTAGATATATAGACCAGAGAAGAAGCTGTTCTAGAAGTAGCACAACTATTGATATTTTACTTCCAGCCAGAAGAGGGAAAATGTAGGATGTTCATCTTAATGGAATAATGAACCGTACGATCCTCCATCTTCCTTTCTTGCGCCTTCCATCTCTCCCTTCACACCCAACAATTTGACGTTACTTTTATGTTTGGAGCTCCACGTTGCAAGAAATGCCTTGAGTTCCCCCATTGTCTTCTCATCATCCTTCACCAACAACACAATGGCATCGTAACCTCCAGCTCCCGGGACTACGCCACCAACCACTCCCTCCACATTCTCAGTCACAGCATCCAATAAAGCAGTCTGCTCAACAGGCTCAATTGGTACTCCAGACTTCTCTCCCATCTCTCTAATCTTTTCCCGGATTGCTGCAAATGCAGGACCAGCGGCCTGAACATCGCCCGAAGACAATATTTCGGCTAGTTTCTCGTTTCGGGATTGAAGTTCATCCCAGATTGCTTTGGAGCCTGCTGCATCCTGTTTTCGCCACTCGAGAACTTTCTTTACCATGCCGACGGTTTGGGATCCACAATCTACGTCACACATGACAAGAGCCATTCCTTTCGGGATTGCTACTTTGCCTTTTGAGATTTCCACATCCCATTTTTCTGACTCGGAAGAGTTGTCCACTGCATTCCTCAACCGGGTGGAGAACCCTGGCGTGCCTGGTTCACCGATTGCGGAGAGGATTGAAGGGGAGAAGCGGCGGTAAAGACAGGTACCGTAAACAGCAGTTGCAATATCAAACCCTGATCCGACCTTTCCTTGAGCTGCACAGTGAGCTGCTTGTGCAAGGTTGTGGAGTTTGTTACGGCCCTCCTCGGTAGATAGAGAGAAATGGTTGGGTAGATAGTGGGATAGTATAGCACCTGTGAAGGCTGTGACAAGAGCAGCAGATGACCCTAAACCAGTCTTATGGGCATCATGAAGACGGACGCCAAAGTCCACAAATTGGTGATTGGAATCTGCTGCTATGGCTTTCGATGATGAATTCGAATAATAGTCATTGTCTGCCAAAATTGTGACAGAAGCTGGCTTTACTTGTATAGATGGTAGCAAAGACGAGATATATGTTAGTGCGAACTGTAAAGCTGTTTCTACAAACGGATTTCGGGATGAGCCTGCGGATGGAGAGCTAAAGAGGAGTGAGATATAAGTAGGTTTCACAGATTGAGGAGGGTGCACGACGAATACATGTCACACGTGATATGGGCGAACTTGAAAAGCGACGACAGCAAACGGATATAGGGCCATAAGAGCCCAGAAGCATCCGAGCTTCGAAGATAAGAACATGGAGGAAAAGATGGAGGAGAATGCTCTTACCCTTGCAATTGAGTTACTTCAATGCCACCCGACTCTTCAGTCAAATGATAACCATAATTCCAAGTAGCATCTCGAAACTGCGGGCTGGTAACGGTGATCTCAGATAATTGTACCCCTGAGCTGGTATCGATATTTTGAACCAGCACGTGTATTCGGGCGCTAAGTCCAAATACCAAAGAATTATAAGCTCGATCTAAGACCAGATATCCTCCGGCTAATAAAACTTTGCCTGGGGCTGATACAACCGTCGTCATTGTTGTAAGGGCTATTATATAATTCAAGTAAGGTAGGGGTTTAAATATCTAGTAGGTAATATAGATTTTGAGATAAATTTGAAAATATTACTATTCCTGGTAATTTAGGAAATTAGGAATTTGCTAGGTTAGGTAAAAGAACAGGTATGTACGAGTATTGAGTACGAGTACAAGTACAATTTGGATTTGTACTCCTCATCCTCCCATAAGGTTTATCGTGAACGGGCGAAATGTTCCGAGAATATTTGAATTTCTTCAGCCGAAAGTTCCGCCGCGATTTTCAGGAAGCATTTACTTATTACGGAGGTAGCAAAATATAATTTTTCTTTTATTTGAAGTTTTGACCCATAAAAAATTGAAGAAAATTCTTTCATTTTTGTACTACATTACTATAATAGGTTAGGATGATAAAGTACTAGGTAAAGAGTGTGGATTTTAATGGCGATAATATGTTCGATTGACTTCTAAGACTTCCATGGAGATTCCACAGAAAAGGGAGGAGGATAGTACGTTTGAACCCAGCCACCACCAAAGACTACATACTTATTGACTGTGAGACTGTGAGACTGTGAGTACAGTAAGATCTATAGGAATGACGATAACAAAAGAGGTGGTGACGACAACCACTTGATACCTACTTATAAAACACGATAGGCTATTGGACTTTATATCCCTCACCTACTCGTACAGGCTACTTAGCTAGTAAATTTATATCTACGGGACCGGGTAGGGCAGTAAGGTACATCAATACCTATTATGATAAGGTTACATTATCGTAACGGACTAAAATTGTATCCGTCTCCGAATACTCGGGATATTCTAAATTCCATACGGAGATTCCTATTAAATTCCTACTAAATATGTTGTATATCATATTAATGAAAACGGATATAAAAAGGATTTAATAAAAAAAAGGAAGCTAGAATTAGACCCGTAGCTTTGTTAAAGATCTAAAGGATGTACAAGGATCTTTAACAAGGATTTAGCGGGATGAAAAAAGAGTCACATTTTCTTTCTCAAGCCGAAAGATTCTCGCAGAGAGAAAGAAAGGCGTAATCCACAATAATACCTAGTTGAAGTGGACCTTTCACTCCGCACAATAATAATTCGTGAATTTCATGGGAGAGTTGAAGCTGTCGAGAGTAGATCTCAAGATCTTGATATTCTTCATATAAATATAAATCACATAGATTCACTTTACTAATGGAGATATTTACAATAGGTATATGGTATCATCTTTCCGTATATAATTCGTGATTATTTTCAGATGACTTTGAAAAGCCTAAAAAAGAAAAAAGAAAACATTGGATAAACTACCTACCTAGACTCTCCTAATCCATACAAAAAATGAAAAAACCCTCAATTCTTCTCTCCTGCATGAAGTCACACATAATCAAAATCAGATAATCTAAATTACATACATATTCGTTCGTTCTCTTTTAGTAGGTAGATTTACCCTACCTACCACCAGTACCTATGTAAATACCTTCTACCTAGCGTATGCTTCTTTCGTGCTTACAGAGAACCCACACCACTACCTTACAACCTCCACAAAATAATATTTCTGTAATATACGACTCACAATCTCACATTTTCTTGAATATTGAACATAATTCATTCCAACTCTCTCTTTTCATTACGATATACACTCAGCCTTGAATACCTGGTGTCAAGTATCAACGATATACCAATTAACCTTAGCTTTTATCCTCACTTACGCCACTCAATCAAATTTGTGGATTTGGAGGCAAGTCTTGATTGAATGTGTGATTGTACTCAAATCTCATACTTCGACCTCAAGTTACTTTTTCACCCATACCCCCTCTTAAACCTCAATATCATAACCAGCGCGTTTGTTTGACGGCATCGCTGTCAAATGAACCTGCAATCATTGAATTAGAGATTCTAAAGTACGTTTGTCAATCGCCCTTTTCTTGACTCATCAGTTCAAAAGTTGTGGTTTATGCGAAAACTTTTACATTACAACAAACGAGAAGGTGGCTGACGTGAACTTCACTTTTATAGTCTCCTCTCTACCAATCCCGAGAGGTCAAACCATCACTAAATGCCCATCTACAACAATCTCTACTCGAATCTTGCGCGTCAAGGATTCGCAAAATCTGTCACTCACGGTTACGCACAATCGGTCGTTGCCGCAACACATCCTCAAGTTTTAGCTACAAATCCCAGGCGCCCTTTACAACGCCGACAGAGTAAGCCTGGTCACATACCAGTTTCCAAACTCCAAAATGCTTTCCACACTAGTGCAGGCACAACTGTTGTCCAGGACGTGCGACCAGATGGAAGTATAGAAACATATTCGGAGGCTTGGAAAGCACAAAATGGAGAGCATGCGACCAAGGAGGAGAAGCAATTTCAATTCCCGAAGTGCATTGAATGGAAGCCAGCATCGATTCAGGTAGATGGAGAAGGAAAGAGTAATGAAGTGGCCAGTGATTCAGCGGCACTCGAGGCTCCAAAACAGGTCGAGAGGTCGTATAGTACTAGTGCGGTAGATGATATCAAACAAGTCCATTTCGAGGCGGAGGAGGAAGCAGCTCTTGCGAAGATCGATGCAGCTATTGAAAAAGAGATTCAATCGCGAGAAGACCGAGCTGCTTTCGAGGCCGAGTTGAGTGTTGTGGCAGCACGTGTTCCAACACCTCCTCTCGCGCCAACCCAATCACCAGCACTGTCTGTCGAGACTAGTTTCGAGAAGTCTGAAAGATCACCTGTCAGCTCTGCCACCTCGATTCCGTCGACTGCAGACCTCCAATCTCTAAGCTATGCCGAACACCTTACCAAACTTTCTGAGAGTGGTAGACATGCTGAAATACCTGCTGTGTTTGAGGCGATGCTCGTTGCGGGTATCAAACCAACTGCAACTGCGTACAATGCTCTTTTGGACGCAGCTATCCATCTTCCGGCTGATCAAATTCAGGTTGTGCCAAAAGCCCTTGATGTCTATTCCGATATGCTTAGACGAAAGGTGCTGCCAGACACCGCGACGTACAGCACACTCATTAAATTGATTGCTGCACGATCCGTCACTGTTTCCTCGTTGAAGCAGAACCTGGAAGAAAAGCGTGTACGATTTGGTGGAATGGAAGAAACTGGCAAATTTATGTTTGCGTCTAACGAACTAGAGTTTGCCATCCTTGCTGAAGATGATAGACTGGATCTTGCCGTAAGATTGTTTGATGCGTCAGTCTCGTACCACACGGATCGGTCATACCCAGCAGAGACTTATCATCAGCTCATATCCGCCTGTGCTGATGCTGGTCGGGTGCAGGATATGGTACGATTATATGAACACATGGAAACTAGCAGGGTTGTGCCATTAGCTGCTACCTTCCCACCAATGATCAAGGGTTTCACCAAATCAGGTGATTTAAGCAGCGCTGTCGAATGTTACAATGAGTATAAGCAGATGGCCATTGCGGAGGATTCTGGCAAGCTTGAGTTGTCCGATCGTCAAGACGCCCAAATCTATGCCGCCGTCATCAAATCTTACGTCGCCTCCGATAAAATGGCAGGTGCCGCCAAGTTCTACAATAAAGTTGTGGAGGGTTATGGAGCAGATGTTGAAGCTTTCCGAGATGTTCTCATCGATGAAGGTTTTGTTCAGGGCCTTCTTGAACGTGGGATGTTGTCGGAGGCTATGGGTTGGGCTCAGGGACTTCAACCTTCCGTCAAATCTGTAGCGATGAGCACCATTTCCATGCGTGCTGCTGATGGGGGTGACAAAAGTGTTGCTGTCGCCGCTTTCTCTCACATCAATGCTGATCCTAACATTGCTAAGCCCACCATGGCTTTGTTGGCCTTGAGTGTACGCAGTGGCGATGTTGTCGCAGCTCAACGATACTGGCATATACTCAACGCTGCAGAAATGCCAGTGTCTCCCGCCTTCATCGAACCTACCGCAATGTTTGCCGTTGCAATGATTGGCTCTGGACAGGTGTTGGAAGGTCTCACACAATCTGAACAGATGTTTTCCCGAATCAGAGCATCTGTTGCCGACAACTTGCACATTGCCGACGAGATTGAAGAGGGCATTGAGTTCATTGCCCGATTCATGAAGCTACATGGCATTGTTGATCCTCGCGATGCATCTGCAGATGCTATGTATCAACAAAGCTTCCAACCTGCAGTATATGCCCCAGCACCTACTTATGAGGATACTTTCGATCCTTACGCTGCTTCCACCGACTACAAAGGCTCAGCACTCATTGCCGATGAGCTTGAGAAAGGAGCTGGCCGTGGAAAGGGTTCAAAGCTTAATGAAGCTTTGGGTAGGTTCAGAAACATGCGCCGCGCTGGTCGTCATCCAAGATACATCACCTACGCCAAGCTTATTTCCGCTGCTGCTCGTGAGGAGCGCATGAACTTGGTTCACGATATTCTCGGTATGGCACGGTCAGATGTTCCACTACTCCCGCAATATGCAGTCGTCCGATATGGTTGGGTATCAATTCTTGATGCCATGGTCGGCGCTTGCCTAACTCTGGGTAACCGTACTCTCGCTGCTCAATACCACCAGGAGCTCCTTGATATGGGTGCTGCACCTACCGCCAATACTTTCGGTCTTTACATCACCACCCTCAAGGAATCGACGAAGACTTTCGATGAAGCCTCTGAAGCCGTAAAGATCTTCCATCGTGCCAAGTCTGAAGGTGTCGAGCCTTCGTCCTTTTTATACAACGCACTGATCGGCAAACTTGGCAAGGCACGTCGTATTGATGATTGTCTTTTCTACTTTGCTGAGATGCGTGCTCTTGGTATTCGGCCAACCAGTGTTACTTATGGTACAATCGTCAATGCCCTTTGCAGAGTCAGCGACGAGAAGTTTGCTGAGGAATTGTTTGAGGAGATGGAGTCGATGCCAAACTACAAGGCTAGACCCGCTCCTTACAACAGCCTGATGCAATTCTTCCTTACAACCAAGCGTGATAAGAGCAAGGTCCTTGAATATTACGAGCGGATGAAGTCAAAAGGAATCCAGCCGACAAATCACACATACAAGCTTCTTGTGGATACACATGCCACTCTCGAACCTATCAATATGTCCGCTGCTGAGGCTATTCTCGATATCATTCGTAGCAATGGTGATAAACCTGAAGCTGTCCACTACTCTTCATTGATTCATGCCAAAGGTTGTGTTATGCATGATATGGAAGGTGCTCGAAAGGTCTTCGACTCTGTCATGGCCGATTCTTCAATCCGACCTCAAGCTTGCCTTTACCAGGCACTCTTTGAATCCATGGTTGCCAACCACCGTGTTTCTGATACCGAACCTGTCCTCGCCAGCATGTCAACTCGAGTAGTTGAGATGACTGCCTACATCGCAAACACTCTGATCCACGGATGGGCTAATGAGCGCAATATCCAAAAGAGCAAGGCAATATTTGAAGCTGTCGGTCGTACAAAAAGAGAGCCTAGTACCTACGAAGCCATGACTCGCGCCTATCTTGCCGTCGAGGATAGAACTAGCGCACAGAATGTTGTACAAGAGATGCTCAGCAGGGGATACCCAGGAGCTGTCTCTAACAAGATTCTTGAGCTACTTGGCGGTGGTCATGCTGAGACCTCTTAGACACGTCCTATTAATTGTTGGGAACAATTTGTTGTCCGTATTCTTCGCTTGTCTATATTTCAATTTCCACCTGGGAGGGGATTTGTCTTGTAGACAATTTTACATGATCTTTTCCTTTGTTTATTTTATGATACCCGTGCTAATGCACATCGAATGATGGCGGATTAATGGGTATCAGGATCTGGGCTAGCGGTTGACCACCTGGCTCAGCTGGCTCGTCAAACATAGAGATTTCCTTTATTTATTGGTAATAATAGCAAAATATCTAGTTGCTCTGTTGTACTGCACAACATCGAGGACTTGATGGCGTTTTTTAGGATTTGGCTGGGCATTGATTTGAAGCAAGGCGTTTTACATGGAGCGGGGCACGTGTGGAATCGTTGCATGGAATGCAATTGGGCGCGGGGAAACATGCGTCAAAATAGAAATCTCAACTCTTTTATAGCTACAAAGCAGTCGGTCGTGGTGGTGTTTAGGGAGCTGGGAATGATGTCGGGTTTTGGGGACTCGATTACCCATGGTTCCGGATTGGCTGGTTTGGATGATAGAAAATCACATATCACTATGATATATGTAACAATACACAAGAAACAAGTTAAACATCATCTTGTGACGCAATAGTGTTTTGTGATCGATATAATTGCTTGATTTGAGTTTTGCACTCTTTCTACGGTGATGATAAGTTCGTTCTCTAAAAACACGGTCGATGTTAATTGAGACTTCGCTCCTTTGTAGCTTTGTCTCCTCTTGTGTAGATTGCAGATCACCTTTGTCATAAGATAGGCCATAGCATTTGTTACTCGCTTTGTGGGCTCCTTGATATGGGTGCTGCACCTACCGCCAATACTTTCGGTCTTTACATCACCACCCTCAAGGAATCGACGAAGACTTTCGATGAAGCCTCTGAAGCCGTAAAGATCTTCCATCGTGCCAAGTCTGAAGGTGTCGAGCCTTCGTCCTTTTTATACAACGCACTGATCGGCAAACTTGGCAAGGCACGTCGTATTGATGATTGTCTTTTCTACTTTGCTGAGATGCGTGCTCTTGGTATTCGGCCAACCAGTGTTACTTATGGTACAATCGTCAATGCCCTTTGCAGAGTCAGCGACGAGAAGTTTGCTGAGGAATTGTTTGAGGAGATGGAGTCGATGCCAAACTACAAGGCTAGACCCGCTCCTTACAACAGCCTGATGCAATTCTTCCTT
>JWJB01010246.1:0-22104 GCA_000812895.1 Rutstroemia sydowiana | reverse complement strand
AGCTATCTTCAATGCAGCAGCTGTATGAAGCTATAAAATAACTACTAGGTAATTTGGATGAACCATTTTATAAAACCACCCCTCACTTTTCACATTTCACACACATATATATTATATTCAAGGTAATTTTAACCCACATCTACTATGCAACTAACATAGATGATGATATCTTAGGTAAATTTTTTGAAGAGAAATATCATTTAAATTTAGGATTCTTAACAATGGCACAGACACTGGCACAGACACATACCAAAGAAAATGTAGGAGGTCCTTGAGTCCGATGATGCCCGCGACGTTGCAGAGGTGGGGGAGTGGCAGTTTGCGCTTTGTTGGAATTCGACATCTTTGTGGATTCAAGGATTAATTCAAACTTTCTACTCTTTGGGCCAATCTATTTGGATCTTTTTTTCTTTCGATATATTGATCTCGATTTCGGAGGATTCGGTATCGATGGCTTGTAATGGAGACTTTGATTAACTTGGGTAAAGTATGCTTGGCTTTCATAGCATGTGCTGGGCTGGTGGTAGTTTGAGTTTTCAGGTGTGAAAATGTGAAAATGTATTCCACCGTCCCTGACCAAGGTCCTCTAATTCATCATTATTGAGAGTAGTCTCTTGCCGGTGGTGGCAGTTCAAGATTTCGGATCCATGGAGGCTGACCAATGAAGATAGATATCCGTATCAGACTAAGGTTTGGTTCCAAGTTGATATACTGAGGTATTCCGTCTGACTGGGAGAAAAAGAAAAGAAAAGAAAGTAGATAAAGAAAAAGGAATGAAACAAATTACTCTCTCTCGCCATACAAAAGATCAAAACTCAAAAGGTAATTCGTACCTACCTATGTACCTAGTCCTAGTAATCTAAATAGGTACTGGTACGAGTACCTGGATGAATGAAAAGGAAAGAGAAGGAAATGAAAGGGGCATGGCAAAAAAAACAAAAATATCCAAATTCACACCCATTCGTGAAGTATCTCATGTGCTCGGTCCGAGTTGTAGTTCTATGTACTTTCATTTCAAAGGCCGATTATACCGCAATATCGTATGAGGTATGAGTACCGCACAATTTTTAATTCTCGCCGTTAGAATGTACGACTAGACCTTCCTAATCCTTATTCCTACTCCCCTTTCCCTTAAATTTCTCAAGCTTTTGATAATTTCAACTACCCCATATTTGAACTCGCGCTCGCTCTTGGTACCACCACGTACTAGGTAGGTAGGTAGGTAGGTAGGTAGGTAGGTAGGTAGGTAGGCAGGTAGAGGTACCTTAGGTACTTGAGACTTAAGGTTACTTTGATACACTTTCAAATTTAGTGTGTAGGTAGTGATAAGTGCTTAGTGGTGGTACTGTACAGTACTGTACACATAAGCCAATTGAAATTTGACATCGGTTGTAACGGTAACCTGCATATTTCCCTGCGCCATTTTCTGTACCTTTCTTCTCCTTGATATCCAGCCATACGACAGAACATGAATATGTGAATCCCCTTAAATCTCTAATCCTTAAGAAGCATAGAATCTATCCCAATTCTTAGAGCTGTCAAATGTTACTAGCCAGACCTAAAGAATACACCTACTTACCTAGGGTACTTTGAACCGTCGTTCAATTAATGATCTATCAAAAAATCGACCCTCGGATAATACCTAGCTTCAACGGGCCGTGCAACTATGGGAGAAGAGAGTTTGTACCATTGTAATTCTAGTGCCGTTGGATTGTCGCATTTCGGTAGAACTTAGATGAAAGAGAAGAGCCTGTACTGTACCACTGTATTGGGTTGAATTGTCGCATTTTATTAGATCGGAAAGGAGAATTTGCACCGTTGTACAGTAGTAGATTAAATTGATCCATCTAGATATATCTAGAGTTTAGATTTAGGTAGTGTACGTCAAAAATAGTTGTAATCAAACATGATTTTGAAATAGAAAGAAGTTTGCACTTTGTTATCGAAAAAGGGAGAATAAATATCGGAAGGAAAGGAAAGGAAAATAAATTCACGTGTTCGAGATAAATAACATACAGATCGTTGCTTATTCCGGTTATATTACATGCATTAATGGTATGGAGGCAGGGGGTACATTCTTAACATAGTAGATGCTCATTACGGATGAAAGCTTCAAGTTTGACATTTCAAAAATTGAACAACTTTGCTGTTAATTCTCCATTCCAGGTACTGTCAAACTATCCAAACTAATAATTGCGTGTCTCCATCCCACCACGTATAGCATCCCTCGCAATCATGACGAATGCTCCAAACCCAATACGATTGATTATACGACATCAATATACCGGACAATATTATAGTCTGACAGCCGATTTGTCTGTCATATACATTATTGCACCACCGACGAAAGGGTCTAAGCCTCGTGCGGCCCACTATCGACCTGGCGTTCTTCTGGAATGGTCGCACTCGGTATCAGTACCAGATCACCTTATGTCAATCACGTGTATGATCTACAGCCTTTTGGATACATGGTTTTGACGTCGCGCTTCCGAATCGATGATTTGGTATCGAATCTGATCTTGTTATCAAGACCCCTCGTAATCGTGTACTTAACGTCGAACAGTATCCTGGTGTCTGAAACATACAAGTTCACCTCCTCTCATGCTGGTTTGCTGATATCTCTAACGTATATAATGACTTCGCTGTTACTATCGCTGTTGGACCAATATAGCTGCCGAAGTGTCAAGTCGCACACTACCACAGTATGATATGGGCCTGTACCCTATTCAATCTCCACATTAATCGTCAATCAAAATCCATCTCCTGGTTTCCACTCCCTCCCAGCTTCTTTCGCTCTACTTGTGGCAACGTCTCCGTGTCGTTTTGCTTCTTCCTTTCTCTTGTCACACCAATCTTGTAGTCCTTTGATCTTGTGTTTGAGCTGGTTGAGTATTTCAGGCTCGGGGATTTTTATCATTTCCGCTGCCACGGTGTTTCCATCTTCCAAAAGGCTCTTGACTTGCTTCTCTTGCTCATCGTAATTCCTTAGTTGGTCCTCCAATTCTTTCCGCTCATCGAACATTTTGAACCACTCTTGGTATTGATCTTCACCTCCGAAGCACACCCCGAATCCATCGCAATAGCACACATGTTCTTTTGGACATACAACGTTGTAGCCGGTGAAGATAAATTGCCATATGTATTCCCAGACGCGACCACTTATAAAGTCTGGCAGCTTGGTTCTCAGCAACCAATCTCGATAAAATACATATTTGGCCAACGGGAGCGTTTGTATTCTTTCTCTTGATAAGGCGAATTGAGCGCAGCAAGGCTGTGCGAGGATGTTTGGCATAGGATCCAGAGGGAATATTTCCGACCATGATCTCGCTAATAAGACTTCTTCTTGTTTGTTGAGGTCTTCCTCTACTGTACCTGGATGCATCCATGCAGGACAGCCTGGATTCCAATGGCATCGTAAATTCATATACCCCTCTCGAACGACGCGTTCAGACGACAGTCTCGATATCATCTGCACAGCATCACCGCCAAGAAGATCATTATTGTGCCAACTGAATTGGTGAGAATGCATGAATATGGATATATCAGAGAGATTGTGATAATTATCGATGATGTACGACATATACACCATAACCTCATGCCCCTTATTTCTCGGAGGTCGAATTTCGGCTTCTGGATCATCCACAATGTATATTGTCGACTCAACAAATGGATCTTGGGCAAAGTGTTCGTCGATCCAATCAACATTCTCTTCTTTAGTTCGTGGTATGACGAGCATTTTTGAGTACTTTTCCCCGTATGCCTTCACAGTACCTGGTACAAAAGGAGCTTGTATCTGGTGGACCTTTCTTGATTTGCCATGATATACGGTGTTTGGACGCCAAGGGCTTATCACTACTTGATTCCTTGTGCCAAATAATAACGATCTGAAAGTCCAGGTGAGGATAGCGACAGTAAGGATTAACATCAAGGGAATAATTCTTTTGGGGTAAGGCATGATTGGGAAATATGATTAGAAAATAACAGAAGAGGATATGGAAGAGGATAAATTTTGCATTTCTAAAGAGTTAAGTTAGGTGTTAAATGCAATAGCTATTTGTTGAATCACTCATATCTTATAAGTTCTTAACTCAACATTAAATAGAAATATAAGAAAGCTACTTTACACCTTTGCAGTTTATTAAATCATCCAGCCATCAGCTTTAATAATTGAAACCGTATTCAAAATTAGAAAGAGCGACGGTACAAGTACTAAATCCAGGAGCATCTGATCTATCTTTCCGTTTTGGGGACGACGGAAGCGGAATTGGCCAATGGCAACAATTTTCCGATTTAACAATTAAATACAAGTAAATAAAAGCTCGACGATTAATATTAGGTTAGAATTCTGAATACTGGAATGTTTAAGTCAGATTCATGTTATTTGTTCAAAAGATACGGGAGTATTCAATGTTTAAGTGAGATTTATGTCATTTGTTCAAAAGATACGGGAGTATTCAATGTTTCGTTTATTGAATTCAGTGAACAGCTAAGAGATGAGAAATACAACCTAAAAACACACATCTATTCGCAGTTCCAATCGAGAAATTTGTTAAAATACAGCCCTTCAAAACCCTATTCCACTACAAGTAGCTCTCTAAGGTTTCATCAGTCCAGTCCCACAATCTCTTCGCCAGTCCTTTATCCTTCGCTTGTTTCGACAGTGACGAATTGCCCTCAATACCAACGGGCATATAGAAGGCACCATTCACTAGCTCTGCCTTACGAGCGCCAGTAGCAGCCCATAAGTGATTCAGGCAACCATCTTCTAGAGACAATTTTCTAGAGTACCCGCCGCTCAGGCAGATGATAACCTTGGACCAAAACCCAAGATTCTTTATAAGCCCGGTATGTATGACTCCTGGATGTATGGCCGTACTGGTGATGTTGGGATATCGACGTGCAAGCTCGGTAGCATATAAGATATTTGCCAGCTTGCTTTCCCCGTAACATCTCCATCCGCGCAAAAACAGACTGTAACAAGGTTGACGGCTCTTCAAACCGGAGAACGAGATTCCCGCCCCTGTAGCCAATTTATACGCTATCGAAGAGACGTTCACAATTCGTACATCCGAATCGGGTGTTTTTGCGGTTCTTAATAACGTTGGGAGAAGATGCTTGGTGATCAAAGAGTTTCCGAGATGGTTTATGGCGAATTGAATCTCGTAACCATCTTTGCTGACTCCTAGAGGTAGTGCCATAGCTCCGGCATTGCAAATCAAAACATCCAAGCGAGAGTGGATGAATCTCTTCATTCCATTTTGGATCGATGTAAGAGAGGTAAAGTCCATCTCAATGAAAGTCAATCCAACAGTCGGACTCGTCTTTCCAATCTCGGCAACCAGTGCATCAGCAGCACTAGAGTTACGACCCGTGAAATATATATGATCCACAGAATGCTTTGCGAGGGTTTCGACACATTGTTTTCCTAGACCGGCAGTACCTTGATGTCACAGTGTCAGTCATATTGGCAAGATCTATAGCGCGGAGGATGATATCATACCTCCTGTCACAAAAAATACCTTCCCACCGAGATCTGGTATATCTCGATCAGCATTGAACTTGAATTTGCCGGACATTCTTATGTTCAACGGTAACGATGCAGATTGTGAGAGATTTCTTCGATTCAGTAGGAAATGTTATGGAAAGCTGGCGAGCTGGAGTACTTCTTCAAAATTTGGGAACTCGACGTCCATATTTATACTACATCACCTCCTGCTTTCCGGGGCAACAATTTGCCAGATAATACCATAGCCTCCAAGCATACGATATCATTTTTGATTCTTGACCTCATTTCCTAGATCCCAGAGTTCAATATCGTTTTGGT
This sequence comes from Rutstroemia sydowiana, assembly GCA_000812895.1. Taxonomy (NCBI): domain Eukaryota; kingdom Fungi; phylum Ascomycota; class Leotiomycetes; order Helotiales; family Rutstroemiaceae; genus Rutstroemia; species Rutstroemia sydowiana. The sequence continues at coordinate 16,280 of JWJB01010246.1, read as the reverse complement.
GTGAAAGCTTAAAAATCGCAATGAAGACATCAAGATACCCAATGGTTTTACAATACCCTCGTACAGGAAGGAAAGTTCGTGCCATCCTGGTAGAATCGTTCTTTAGCGCATAAGCAACCTGCATACGCTAGTGACGATCACTTTCTTTACGACCTCTGGCATCCTAGTTAGTCCCCATGATTGCCATGATTTGGGGTATTTTCCACTTGGAATATGTACTAGCTCATAAGCGGAGTGCATTAGATATGGGTTATCAAGACCCTTCGTTGTTCTCAACCTGTTCGTTTTCTAGAATTCTGACTTTCATCATGGAAGAAGTGAAACAAAATATATGGATGAACCCGCACCTTGTGACCGTGGCTGTGGAGCTATCTTCAATGCAGCAGCTGACAGAGGTTGGTATTTTGGTTACGAGGAATGTTGTGATGGAATCTCGACTAATTGACACAACTTGTTGATGAATGCGATGATTGGACCGGTATCACAGATGCCAAAGGGAGAAGAAAAAGACAAAATCGTTTGCATCAAAGAGCTTGGAGTATGTAAACACTGCCACCAAAATATATGAGACTGTTCTTCTTTTATGTATCTGATGGAGGCAATGTTCCTCAAAATAACAATGCAAGGTTCTAATTATTAATAGGAAAACGCAAAGCCCTCGAAACCCAGACACCACAGCAACTTGGTGTATGGTTCCCTACCCTTCTGTCTGCTCAATCCCCAATATCACAATTGCCATCAGTCCGGTCCCACGCGCTCGTAGAAAACAGTGGTACGTCTCCTTCAAATCGAGAAGTCCAAATTGGCCCCACCGCTATCACATCACAAGAAAATCTCAAATTTTTGATCAAGAACTACGTCAATACTTACATTCCATCTTTATACTCCCCACTTTCTACACTGGTATCCTATAATGTTTACCGCGCGATTCTCACCAACCTATAACTGTTATCTATTATCCCCTCCGTCAGAAGCTTGAATGCCGGCTCTTGCCCATCCAGTAAGTCTCCACTCTTCCCCAATCACCATTCCAACTAATACTCTCAGGTGAGGTAATACCCTTCCCTCCTCCCTCTGCCACACTCCATCCCACCCATGTTCCAATCCACAGCAACCCAACTATCTACCCCTCATCCGGCTTGGATATCCATGTTTCCCTTACCTCGATATCGCGATCATCTCATCAAATACCAAGGCTTGTACAACGAAGTTGATATTGGTGAAGATATCATCGGAGGATGGCTAGATAAGCGGGGAGGTGGTAACAAGACTGTTGGAGGAATGAATAGGGAACTAAATGGCATCATAGTTTGGGACATACCATGGAGCATCGAAGGTTGGGAAGTTACGCCAGGGTTTTGCAAGAAGTGGAACTTCTTAATGGAAGGATGCCAAGAGTTGATTGAAGTGAGTGATAGATGGAGATCGAAGAGAGGAGAAGAAAGGTTGGGCATTGTGGTTTAAGTGGGAATTTGGATTGTGTAGTCCTGTATAGTTAGTTAGCTACATCTACAGATTCCCAGAAGAGGCATTTAGATTACGAACTAGGCATTGGGCGAGGTAGGGATGATTAGAAAAGTATAGATCTAGTACAAGCCTTTGGCTCCTTGGCTAGATACCAAGGGGGAATTCTCCACCCCGGCACATAATATAACAAAGATCTAGTACGTGGATATACTATTTGTCTCTTGAAGTGAAAAGTTCGAGTCACATTTGTAATGTAATGTTATGCATGAATTCTTGTACTAATTACAATTTTGACGCCCCAGATTTCTCGAAATAGAAACAAATCACGACTTGTTGCGAAGATGTGGTGGCACGAACTTTCCAGCACCACCGGTAGGACGGAGCGATTCACCAGCCTTTTCCTCTCGAGGTTCTTCTCGGCGTTCTGGTCGACGCTCATCCCGGAAATCACGGCGATCATCCCGGCGCTCTGGTCGACGATCATCACGACGATCATCACGGCGTTCATCACGACGTTCTGGACGCTCTGGACGAGCTTGCTCCTCCTGACGTCCACCGCCAGATGCGTTCTTTGCAGCTTCTCTTTCTCTCCATGTCGGTTTACTACCTTCGAGAGCGATGCGAGGCGGGCCACTAGGGCGGTCAGAAGAATCGGTACGCTCCATAGTAGGTTCAACACGACTAGGTCTGACAGCTGGCGACTCGGTGTTCTTGGGAGCATCACTTCTAGCAGAAGGAACCTCTTTGCCCTCTTGGCGAAGCTTCTCCTTTTCTCTCCATCCCATCTTCGCTCCAGCAAGAGGAAGAGGAGGTGGTCGGCCTTCTGAAGAGTCAGTTCGTGTAATTGGCGAGCCGCGCATAGGTCCCTTCGCCTTCTCATCAGCCCTCCGCTTAGCAGCCTCCTCAGCTCTGCGCTCTTGAAGAGCAGCCATCTCCAAGGCCTCTTGCCTCTCCTTCTCCCTAATTGCCTTCAATTCAGCAAACTCCGCCCTCTTCTTTTCCTCTCGAGCAGCCTTCTCCTCTGCTTCTTGAGCCGCGCGCTCTTCCTCCTCACGCAAAGCCTTCTCACGCTCCTCCCTCTCTCTCTTTTCTCGAATCTTTCGTTCCTTGAACTCCTTTCTCCTGGAGGAGATTTGCTTTTCAAGCTCCTTCTCGGCATCACGACGACGCTTGTCAAACTCTTCGTGGCGGCGTTCCACGATAACCTCACGGAACGACTCGTAGTGAGGTACCAGTCTGGTCAAACGGTGCTTGAGTTCTACATTCTCTTTGTGCTTGAGTTCAGCATCCTTGAGAGTTTGCTCCTTGGTCTTTTCATAGGCATCTACGTCACGTTGTCGTTGAGAAGAATAGTCTTCAGGTAGCTTCTTTGCTTCCTCCTTTCTGAACGCTCGCTCAAGATGGTCAATACGTTTGCCGGTAATTCTCAACTTCTCATTGGTATCATTTTTCTCGCGTTCGAGCTGGGCCAGCTTCATGGCACGAATTTCATTGGCGTTAAGGTTCTCCAAATTATTGAGATCAATGTCGAGAGATTTTGTAACCAGCTTGAGATCTTCGATTTGCTTTTGAAGTTCGGCTCTTCGAACACGTTCCAGCTCGGCCTTCATACGATCGTCCTCGCGCTTCTTTTGCTCAGCAGCGAGACGTTTGTCCTCGGCTTCTTGAAGTTGGGCAGCCTTGATACGTTTTCGTGTAGCTTCTTCTTTTTCTTTACGAGATTGTATCTCGGAAGCTTCCTCTTTTCGCTTTTGTATAGCTTGCTTTCGTGCTAGAGTATCCCGATGTTCTTCTTCAGCCCCGGCTCTAGCTCTGGCATAAGCGTCTTCGCGAGCCTTAATGCGAGCCTCATTAAAGGAAGGATCGATGTATTGGCAAGAAACCCACAGTGATTTTGCGAGGCGTGTGAGTTGGGTACGCACAATCTCCGAGGGTGTATTCTGGAGTCTTTGAACGGACACAGTCTCGGTCTCTGCGGACCCAGCACCAGAACCAGCGTGAACTGCTTTAGCAGATGAGAAGACATCAGTATCGAAGCTAAGAACACCAGTAGCATGATCCATACGGATTGCAAGGTCCCCCTTCTTGTTTCCGTTCATGATAAACTTCTCAATGGTGTCCTTTGTAACTTCAAAAGGTTCCGGGAACTTGGCAAGGTTCTCAACGAAGCCGAGATCAACTGTTTCGTAGACCTGAGAAAGTTGTTGAAAGAGCCTGGTCAAAATAACTTGCTGCAATGGAAGAACATATTTCTTCATGTCCTCATCGGCGCCAATTTGGGACAAGATTGGGGAGATCTTCTGGCAAATCGATAAGGGATGGAAATCGACTTCTAGAATGTTGTAAAGTTCCCGGATCTCAGGACGAGCGCGCTTGAGAAGACCTTTGCTCATGGCATCTTTGAACAGGACGGCACGAGTAGGAGCTTGGGCCATTCCAAGAAGATGGGTCAAGCGAGAGTTCTTGTTCTTCTTTTGCTCATCGATATCAACAAGCGCACCTCGGGAACGGGAAGTACTGATGACAGGGATAGCCAGAGCTGATAAAAGCACGAAAGATGCAGCCTTGGACATGTCGGCCTCGGAGATAGCAGGATTATCTGCCTTCTTGCTTTGTCCAGAGGCAACCATTTGTGCAGATTGGCGCAGAAGGTTGTAATACCTAGACCAGGCAGCAGCGTGGAAAAGGTAGTTCTCGCCGACCAAGAAGATCCTAGTGAGCTTTTCATAGTAGTTAGCCATCATGATGTTCTTTGGTGGGCGTTTGCTGAGATTGAGCAACGTGTGAATATCTTCAACACTCCTGAAAGCCTCTTGCCACAATTCAAGTTCAACTGCCACATTTAGTTGTTGAAAACGGGTTTCGAGATGACGTTGTAGAGTATCAGGGTCGTTGAGATTGATGGCATGCATCTGAGCAGAATATTTAGCCGCTGTTTGAACATGGTTGCGGAGCAACTCGCACAATCTGCGGAATTCGGTCTTTCTGGTATATTTCTGACAGAATTCGAATGCTTGCATAGCAGTGCTTTGGTACATAATCTCCAAGCGGGCATTATTTCGCAAGATGTCGAGAACGGTGCGATATGTCTCCCACAAGAATTTCAACCATGGTGTGACAATAGCGCGATCGGTACGGTCCCTTGATTGTTCACCGGACACAGTCGACAAAAGAATTGACTCTGGTGTTTCGGTGGCCTCTAAATCATCAACGCTTGCCGTGGCTGCCGTTGTATCGAGTGTTGATTGAACTTCATCTGCCTTTGCTTGTGCCGTCTTAACCTTGTCTTCCGCAAGTTCGATGAATTTTTTGAGGACAAGCTAAATAAGAATAAATCAGTCCTGCGCAGATCAAACCTCACCGACTCTTCTCTTACCTCAATCGTGCCGACGTTGGTATTTTGACTGATATTCTTGTATTGATATAAGGCATCCTTGGCGAGTTTTCCTTTCTTTTGTTCAACCGATTGCTCCACCAATAAGAGCATCACAGGCTCGAGCGACGTAATCGGGGCATTTCTAGATCTTTTCGAAGTGACATGCTCATGGAGTAAAACAAGAGCAGCCTGTGACTGATGAACACCCATCAACTCATGGGCGCGCTTGAGAACATTCTCGGGTTTTTGATGGGGCGGAGGAGGCATGCTGGGCAGCTCCTCAGCGGGTTGTTGTTCTTTTTATTAAAATTTCTTCTTTCGACAATGCGATTTTGAGAAATAAAAACCGATATCTTCAAAAACAAATTATTGTCTTTGAATATAAGTTTATTCCTCCTAATATACCGGAGTAGGTAGGAATTATTTTGATGATTCAAAATGTTTATTCAGAGAGAGGGAGGGGTTTAAAATCCTTGGAGAAGGAAATATAATAATGAATGGAAACGATAAATTGGATAAATTTCGATACAGACAAAAGTATGTGCGAGCACTAAGCTTAATTAGGGTTAGCGAGTACGATATGAAAACCAGCCGATATGCTATAACCATTTTTAGGTAAGCAGATTGAAACTTGCACAATTTTAGATACTTTTTTTTATCGTAAACTTGCGTATATTAAGTTGTATATTACTAGGTATTACCTACCTGGGTAGATACAATTTTGTACCTTTAGTAAGGGAATAATTAGAATGAAGAAATTTGTCTACTAGGTACTTCAGCTATTTGATATGGCTATGAGAATACTATATTGTACTGTATGTTGGAGTTGTGTTGGGGTTGTGTTGATTCTTTTTGGGTTCTATTGAGTAGTGAAAGCTTTTGAAAATAGGCCTGATGCTGCCTGTAAATTTTGATTTAAAGGTATACAGTACAGCGTACCCCAAAGAGCTACTACCCAGGTACCACGATTTTAAGTGAACCCATGGTGAATTCAAACTTCCTAGCGAGCCTCTCAAAAGATCTAGGCCAACATCTATGGACTTACCCCCCGATGTGCTGGTGCTGGATCTGGTGTTGAGTATTTAGATAGTATTTTAATAAAAGAGATGCCAGTAAAAGAGATATCATACGGATATCTATCTGTAGCCCGCGGGTATGCTACCATGGTTTATTAAAGTGTACATAATCTGAATTCGAAATGTACTGCCTGCTTATACTTTCATACCGGTACTCATATCCAACTTCTAGGGTCCGAGATTTGCCCAAATCACAGGGAGTGCCTCTCTTGAAAAGATGAACTGATAACATGGATATACCTATTAGTAGATTGAATATACCATTCAAATAATACATTTAATGTTTGAATTGTGCTTAACAGCTGAGCTAGTTATGAGTTGATTTATATATATTTATCTAGACACAGTACAGGTACCGTATTGAAAGTGCTAAAAGTTCTTGAGTTTGTACTTTGTAACTTTTGTACAAACTTGACTTATTACTGGGTAGGGTAGGGTCGAATTTAGCTAGCTTCGCCATTGAGAACGGACCCAGTGATTCTTGCTGGTGGTCCGGTGGATATAACGCAACTAGTAGGCTCAAAGGTGGACAATCCTGAATTTCAAAATGATCTTGCCAATCCAAATACAGTAAATTTACTATAAAATGAAGGTTGAGTGAGCACCTTATTTATAAGTGATAGAAAGGAAGATGCGCTGTAGTATTTTATCAAATCTAGAGATTTATCTAGGAATATAGAATTCTAAAACTCCTATTTTTAATTTTAGATATTCAAATAATTATAGAATATTTTATAAAATGTCAAAATGTCATTTTAAAAGAAAATTGAATCTTTAGAAAAGTAGAACTACCTAGTACTACTAGGTACGGACGGGTACAAGTTACGGCTATACGGGTATGAGCGCCCGCCCCTACCTACTTATTAGTGCCCCGTATACTTACTTTTACTTTGATTTTGATAATTTAAAGGCCTGAATTAACCAATTTTACACCTGAGGTTACGTATTATGATAAAAAAATTTAAAGTTTACCTCAACTTAATCAGGAAATAGCAAATCAATTTCCACTTTAGTGAAGGTTCCCAAATTAAACCACCATTTTTGCAATTGACCTTTTTAACTTCTTTAAACTATTAATGATCACCACTCTCCTTTTCAATACAACGAACGACGACGACGGACTTCAAATCCAATACACTTCAATTCAAACATATACCCCGTTTCTTCACTTCACTTTACAATACGATTCAATACAATACATGCTGTTTTAATACTTAATAAATTCTTGATTGGTGTACGGTACGTTTTGAAGGTCCCCCTTCTTCTCCTTATCCTATCGCAAAGCAATGAAACTAATTTCCAAAGAGTCGTGACCACAAAAATTCGACGAACCTTCAATAATCAAGACCTTTCTTCCTTCAACCCCATCTCAATTACCAACAACATCTCATCATGCCTCAAGGATACTCTTCTCGCGATGTTGGTGATCCATCTCAAGTAAAGAAGAATAAACAATCGATGGCCGATCTCAAATTACGGCGTCTTACAGAATTGAACAATCGATTGAGGGAAGATTTGGAACGCGAACGAATTCCAGTTTCTCAAGCTGCCAAGAGGTAATTGCCATCGCTTCTCATCTTATATTACATTGAATGCTACATTTTTACTGACGCGCATTTATTATTTAGTATTATTCAATATACAAGCAGTACGAAAGATTTCATGGTTCCTTCGATCTGGGGTACAGTCGATAAGAAAGATGATCCATATGCGCCGCAGCAGAGCGGAGGATGCTGTGCGGTGATGTAGAATAAAAGGAGACAGAAGGCAATGCACGCATATATAGTATTCACGACAACGACCATACGCATAATCAATCCTCCATCAAATTCAATCAACCTCGCCATCCACTTTCTACATTTTCGATACCGATTCATTCAATTTCACACGACACAAGCATCCGTTACTCCATCGACGCAATCAACACCAGAGGAGAGAGTAAAGGCGCGTGAATGGCAGAGCAGAGCATGGGGCGTTAAGGGGCGTATTGGGAAATACTTTTTTTTTGCAAACCGTTGATCTCCTCCGATGCACTTTCCCGGTATCCCCAGAAAGCATTACATTTTATACCTCACTACACCTTTTTTTTTTATTCAGACGGCAGAGAAGCGTAGCATATTGGCAGGAATATTTCCAACTGGGCACGGCAGCAGCGAGCGTTTGGTATTGCGCAGCTTCTTTGATGAAATGAAAATAGGATACAGATGGGAACATCATCGAGAATAGGAAGGTTACGGGAAAAGAAAGCATGTAATATTTTTTGATTCTGTTTATTCAGTTCGTAGTAGTTGCTAGGTACCTAAACCTTGTCGGTGGAGGGTTTTCTTATTTTGCTCTCTCTGCTACCTTTTTTTTGCATGCCTATAATCCTTTTTTTGTGCATAGCTTTATTAAGGAAAGAATAGAAAATGGATATACTTGAGTAGTAAAACCAAACAACAACCTTTTAATTTTTATTAAATTCTTTTTATTTCTTGTGACATATTTTAAGAAGAGATATATATATAATACAATACAATACAATAGAATGTATTATAGAAAATACTCCGATAAGATGGGGATGGGGTAATCTTCAATTTCATGTAGAATTTGAAATCAAATACAATACAATACCAATCGATTTAAATCAATATTTCAAGCGAGAGAGATATCGGAGAGAGCTTATCCATGAAGCTTTAAAAGAGTTGGGCACCAGAGTCTCATTTATATATATATATATCTCTCTATTCTTCCGTACTCTTCCTTTCCCCTCCTTTTCTTATACCATTGAAAATACAATACAATTAATTAATCTTCAATTTTCTCATATACAAATAATAATTGTACGGACTTGTTAGTACTGTACTTGTGAAATATTCCCCACTCACCTCTCTAAACAGGAACACCGAAGAGGCGAATCTCACACATACTCAATCAAAACCCATTAACCAGCTGTCTGGCCTGCACCTTGATCACACGAGATGGCTTCTGCATCTACACCGCCCCGCCTCCCACGAATTACAATACAGTTTTGTACGCAGTGTAAATGGATGCTTAGAGCCGCTTATGTATGTTTTACGTACTTTTCCTTTTATGCCATCGTTTCTACGAGTAACCTTGTTTTTGTGTGTGGATTTAGATGCGATTTCTTTCTGTTTTGTTCTTAAGTGCTTTGGTCCTATTGCTTGATGGGAGGAAGGGAAGTGTCTGTAAGGCTGAATTGCATGTGGCTGTGGCTATGGTTATGGATGTAAGATTGGGGGCGGTATTGAAAATGGAAGTAGGTGTAATGATTCATCGAGTGATGTCTAAGTATAACTGGATCTTTCACCTGAAGGAATGAACAAGCCCCGCTGTGGACTTTGTGCTTCGATTTCTGTTTCTTTCAAGAGGAGTTGTAGGTGAGGCTCCCTCTAAGGTATGCTTACTTCTGGGCCGCCTACGAGGATGGTAGTACCACTAAAGAGATAATACCGTATTATACACGTGATGATAATTTGATGCTTCTGTGTTTATATGTATTTCCAGATTTGTGTTGTTTGGGTTTCGGTCCTTGGGTTGACAGCAAGTGTCTATTTCAGGTGCGAGGAAGACATCATGCAATACCTTCGCACAAAGCCGAATCCTGCTGTTTCTAAGCGCCTACAATCACAATACCCATCCAATATCAGACTCAATCTCTTCTGCACCCATTTCTTCGCATGCTTCTGCCCACTGCTATAGAAATCCAAAGTTCAAAATTCCTACCACTAACATAAATACCTTCATACACAGTTTGCGCAAGAACTCCTTTCCACTTTTAGCACTTCTATTGGTGAAGTAGCGCTCCAACCTTCCACCGGCGGGACCTTTATTGTTGAGCTATACACTGCTGCGAACTTGGACGCGGAACGTATGTCAGATGATGTGGAGATATTGAAGCATGTGTTGTGGGATCGGAAAGCAGAGGGAGGATTCCCTGTTTCGTTTAATTTTCTCCTTTCTTTTCTGTTATGACAGGTAATGGGGCACTAGATATAGATCGTGATTGGTATTGAGGCGGGGGAGTATGCTGTGCCGTGCTAGGTTGCGATAGCCGATGTTCGGATTTGAATAACATCTAGCTCATGCTGGTAACTAACGACGAACAAAACGCGCAGAAACGAAAGAGCTAAAGAAGAGAGTAAGAAACATTATAGATCCAACGAGAGATTTGGGGCATGTTGATGGAAAGAAATGTAAGTGCGAAACAATACATACAAACAGCGTTGGAAATGTCCCATCATACCCCGTTCAACGTCTCCTCACCCTCTTTGATTTTCATCTCTAGCATTGCAATTCTGACAGAAGACCATTAGCATCTACCTCTACTTCTACAGCTGAACCCACAACCACAACATCCAATCGACAAGCCCCGTCCGTAGATCGATCTCTCGAGGCCACGCACACGTCTTCATCCTTAACACAGTCCGAAGCAGCACAAGTACCTACCCCAACGACTACTCCTTTAGCTGCATCAAGTTCACCCGAAAAGCTGAATTCTCGCGGAAAGATTGTTATTGGTGGGGGAGAGGCAGATGGAGAAGCAGGGTTCGGGTTTTGTAAGCCGGGCGATATGGATTGTGGTGGCTTCTAGGCCAGACGGTTATGGTGAGGATGGTGAGGAAGCTGAGGGAAATAAGTGATGGCAGTGGAATGGTGTTTCTGGGTGTTTTATCTGGCTGTTCGTTCGGCCTTTTCCATATCTGAATATGAGTATTCGGGTTTTCATTGAGAAGAGGGAAGAGGAGGAGAAGTAGGCGAGGATTACAGTGCATATTTGCATGCTCTATCATTTGGCGTAATTTTCTCGCGACGGCAGATTTTAGTTGACACCAAGCTGTCTACCCATGCATATGGTCGATACTCAAAACTATCTCTTCTAAATCTCACAGTTCATCTTCCATTCTGCACGTATGTAAATATCCAGCATCCAATGACTGATCCAGAATCAGCAACAGCAACAGCAATAGCCCGAGCTCAAAATCTTGCATCGATATACAATACATAAAGCGAGCACCACGTACCTTCCCCTCTCGCTATTCTTCCCTTGAGAGTAAAAGCCCAACCCTAGTATACTTTCAGTCTTACCAACTCCCTTCATTTGCCTCGAATGACAATCAATACAGCTGTACCATACCATACCACACCAATCCCTGGCCCAAGCCACGAAACCTTCCTCATGTGTAGACTCTATCCCAACCACTTCCAACACTCCCACATCGAGTCCTTAACAAAGCCTCACAACTTACTAATCTCCACCGTGACATACCATACCCCAAAGAATCTAGCTACCAGCTTCTGCTAGCATGACTACAGACATGGCCAACCCATCCAACTCATCAACATGACCCCACCTGTCCCATCCAAGCTCACCAACCCACTCACTACCCACAACTTGTATCACAAAACGCAGTTGCCCACCTAAATCCCCCCTCGCCTTATTTTTCTACCCAGCCAACGCCGCCATTCAAGGCCAAGCAGCTACACCATCAATACACACAACCATTCTCTCTTCTCTCTTCTGCCCACAACCCAAAGTCCAAAACCACAAACATCCCAATTAATTTCCTAACCAGGAACTCGAAGATAGGGGATGGGCTTGGTGTTTCACAGCAAGGGAGTCGTCTCAAAGTCTCTACTTCTACGCAAATGTATTCGTACTAACCAATATCATGGTCACACCAGGGGTCCCAGGCCCAGTCCATGTGTAATAAATAAGTAAGTTCTTCAAATAGATTCCAAACATTGTTCATTTATACCTATATTGTGGCTGCGGACACCGTCAGAGCTTCGTTCCGCTACTGGTCTACTTTGGTTTCCTGATAATCCACATAGCAGATTACTTCCTCACTTTACTCCCACGCATCATTGGATAAAAGTTTACGCCACCCAACACAACACAAGATGTACAGCATATAACACACATACACAAAACAATCATAGCTCGGGGTCAAATCAGCAACAAAATCCGCGAATCAATCAAAAGTAAAAAAAAGAGAGGTCAAAGTTACACAGAAAAGGTACATTTCGCATCGGTGGATATGTTTTTTTCTGCTTTTCTCAGCGCAGTGTCAAAACCAAACCCACATTCCACCTCCCACCTTTCAGTCCGCCCCCTTCTTCAACCTCCTGCCTGGCACAATTAAATTCGCTCCTTCGCTGAATGAATATAGACACAAAGCTCAAAAGTCAGCTATGATAAGCCACCTTTCGGAATATCCATCTCTCCCCATTCATCTCCACTCTATAAAGAACCAAACCAACACCTAAATACCAGTCGCCCCCCCTTAGCTCGAATACGTCCCATATCTATCGTCATGTCGTAGAATTTTGGCATGCCAATCACACAATATAGATCATTATTCGCTCGTTCGGATAGTAGTTGGAATAAGTTCGGAATCGTCCTTGTTAGTGGTTGAGAATGGGAAAGGAAAAAATTACTTTGTACATATTCGAGTGGTTCGCGTTTGGCAAGAGAAAAGAAAGGAAACAGAAAGGTAGGCTGCGAAATGCGCAAATAGGTATGTTTTTTTCGTGACGAAGGTCGAGATCGAGAGTTGGAGGATACTTGCAAAAGTAGGATGGCATCGAGAGGTGGGTAAATGGTGTTTCGCAAAGAGACGGGGGTCGATAGCGCATTGAGCGAGGGCGAATTTGTCGTTATGGGGAAGCGTATATTAAGCTTATCTGCGTCCGAACCTGCTACACAAAAGGAAGTTCGTAATTGTTCATTTCTCTACTTCTTCCGCGGATTGACAACCCTGCTGGAGGCACCAAGACCACCGGACGTCACGTACTTTTGTTTTTTCTCCGCTGGTTTCAGAATCTAATGGAAGAAAAAAGTCAGTAAATGTGTTTCAGGTAAACATTGAAATTGCACAAGTTTAACCTACCTGGAATGAACATAGCAAACTCTCATCCACACTCATCATCGCTCCGGCATTGTCAAACTCTCCACAGTAATTAGGTGCACTAAAAAGCGTTACCAATTGCCGCTTAGAGAAGAACTCGTAACCATCCTCGACGACTTGATGGGCTCTGCAGATCAAATCCATATCATGCTTTTGTAGGAACCTAGAAACGACATCGGGGCCGAAGGTGAATGAGACACCACGATCGTTTTCGCTCCATCCGGTGATATCCTTATCTGGATCGGACCAGAGAAGATCGCAGAGAAGGCCGCAATCAGGAATCTAGTTTCAGATTAGCATGGGCTCTAGCCCCACCACTCGGCACATCAAGAGCTAGCACTTGAGAAGTTGATACTATATAGTGATAAACTTACATCAGTTGGTCGCATGACACGACGGATCTGCTCCATGGAATTCAAGTCAGGGCTCAAACCACCGTGCATGGTAAAGATCTTCTCATCAATGATTGCTGCAATGGGGAGGCAGTTGAAGCAGTCGGTGAATGTCTTCCATAGTTTGATGTTATATCTTCTTTTGCATTCATCGTAGAAACCGTAAATTCGGTTGATCGAGGCACATTCATGATTACCGCGGAGGATGAAAAAGTTTTCTGGGTACTTGATTTTGTATGCAAGTAGCAAGCAGATTGTTTCAAGAGACTGTTTGCCTCTGTCAACATAATCACCGAGGAATAGGTAATTGGCTTCCGGAGGGAATCCGCCATATTCGAACAAACGAAGGAGATCGTAGTATTGGCCATGGATGTCACCGCATATCTACAGGTGAGGTGAATTCATTAGTGCGTGCCCAGTTGATATAGCGCCGGTAGGAAATCATATGGGGAAAATGGATCTTACCTTGATAGGCGCCTCGAGTTCTAATAGAATGGGCTGAGAGATGAAAATTTCACGAGCCTTGGTACAAAGAAAACGAATTTCTTGTTCCAAGAGCTGTACTTGTTTTCCTGGGCGACTACCTCTGACTTCTAACAATCTGTCGATGATAGAGTCGAGATCTACGTCTTGGTCTGCCATCACTTTATTCCTCCTATACGGAGAAGGTAACCTGGGGGTGTTGTAATGTGATCCTCTATAGGTTGGGGTAAGGTGGAGGTAGACCGGGTATGGTAATCGAAACTCGTTCTACCTGAGGACCGTGATTCACTTCTCTTAATCTATTGAACGCGTGGAAAGTTAGTCAAAGCAAGAAGATCAGTTGATGAGGATAATTTATTGTGATTGATTTCGAGTTGTAAATGATTCTCAACAAGAAAATCGTGGGGTTGAAGGGGAGGAGAAAAAACAACATACAATGAAGTTAAAATCAAGCCTCAATGAGAGCTTTCAATCTAAAGTCGCGTTTGAAATAACCGTTTGAAAGGGTAAACTCTTAACGCCCGTATGAAATCTGATATAATGTTGATGGGAATATTCAAGAATTATTAAAAGGAGTTGTATCAACAACTAATTCTTGATTGTGGACGCAGTTTTTTTTTTGGCTGTGAGGATGAATATGGTAGAAAGAAAGAGGCGATTTGAGTATTTGTTATTTTTTTTTTTTTTTCGCTCTCTCTGGTCTGTCTTTTTTCACAAACTCTTTATTTTATTTATTATTCGCCGCTTGATCGCAAATTATGCGATAATATTCGTATTTTTCTTTCTTTTTGATGGTTGATAAGATGGTAAGATTCTTCTGGTTGAACTCGAAAGTTATGAAGGTTTAACTGTTTCGTGGTTGAAAGTTTCCAAATTTCTCGAGGGATAGAGATGATGGGGGATGGATGGGGGGAGTTGCGGGCTTGTCGGATTTGTACAGTAAATATTTTTGTATTTTTTTTTTACAAGCGCGCCCTCGTCTCGTTTATTGGTACTGGTAAATACTTGTCTATTAAGAAGAAAAAAAAAAGGTTCGAGAACATCAATCAAAAAATTTATTATGTGGAGTTTCTTTTTTCTTTTGTTTTTTTTTTATAAAAATTATATGTTTTTCTTATATTTTTCTTTCTTTTTCTTTCAAAAAACAATTTCTTTTATACCTACTAGGTAGGTAATATAATATTCATATAAAAAATTAAGGTATATAATGAGATATTCATCAGTTAGTGAATTATGAAAGTTAAAATTAGAAAATTTATATACCTACCTAGGCGACTTACTTTTTACAACACATAGGTAGGTAGTTAGAATTTCCTATTAGTATTCTAACAAAGTAAGGGGATAATATAAAAGGAGGTTTTTAGTTGAGTAAAACTGTTGGAGGATTTGTTTAATAAATCTTGTATAAAACGGTGGTGGTTATTAGGTACCTACTATATCCGTATGATGGGCGTTATTATGATGGGTAGATGGCTACTTTTTATTATTGTGTGTGCCATCATGTCTTGCCTTGCCTTACCTTGCCTTACTTATACCTTTAAGAGCCAGAGACATTTATAAGTAAATTAGTAAATTAGGACACCCTTTTATTCGGGTGTTCCTTAAAAAAGGGTCAAATAGAAAAAGGTACAAGAAACAAGAAGGAAAACAAGAAATCATTTTATTTATTGATAATTTTTTAAATAATTAAAGAATAAAGAATGAATATATAATAACTAATCTAATAATTTATTTTCATTTCCTTTTTCGTTGCCTAAGTACCTATCTATATATATTTTTGACTCCTTCGTGATATGAAATGTATCATCAATAGGTAGGTAGTAGTACCTAGTAGAGGTAGATGTTATTTATTCAGTTAGGATTTCTTCAATCATTTTAACAACAGCGGCATTCTTGAGCGTTTGATTAACGATCCTTTCTCCTTTTATATATTTTTGATCCTATCTAGGTAGGTATAATATCTTTTCCTTTTATAAGTATTTATACCTAGGTAAGTAAAAATCTATTAATTCATATTTTCTAAACACCAACACATACATGCCTATACCTAATTCTTCTTACTGGTACATCTTACATACAGTAAAGTCCTTCAGTTTACTCTATAATTTTTCCTTATTAATCTGGTAATCCATACAGCCATCTCACCTCCTGCATCTCTCCACTCTTTTTTCCAACATCTATCTTAAGAAAGACGTATATACAGATCCACCATATGTTTGTACTGGACAGCAGTTAGGAGTTAGCAGTATACGACCACATCAATCACAACTATTACGTGGATGAATTTGTTACTTTCTATAATTTGCTGGTAATTACTTTTTTATGATTATCATTGTATTATTCATCACTTATGGATAACTAGTCATTAACAAAGATGTTTCATTTCTTAATCCCACTTATACTTTCTTATTGCTTCTTCTGAATGTGCAACAAGAACTTCAAATTCTAGATACCTTATATTTTGGAATCCAAATTGATATTCACATCTTTCAAGTTAGTCCTTAAGATGACCCCACTTTCGTTGTTGCCAGTGTCTGCTTGTCTATGATCTTGATATGATTTCTATCTCTTCGTC
>JWJB01010245.1:0-23173 GCA_000812895.1 Rutstroemia sydowiana | reverse complement strand
GGGTAGACTCAGGGATTTGGATGTTTGCCGCAACTTCGGTGTAGGGAGCAGAGCCTGGTGCGAGCGGAATGTGTGTGAGAACTTTAAAATGCCAAATCCATTCGATGCAAGCAATTTGTTGTTGCTGTACCAACAGATCCGTTAAGAAATACTGAAGTTAACAATGCCTCTGCAGGCTCGGGCCAGGTAAGCTCCGTTCAGTATGTTCAATTCGCCAGGTAAAATGGTTCTCTCGAGTAGCGGAGATATGTATGGTATATCGGGAGCACGACAATGTACCTTGCTAGCTATTATATCGAATTCTTCCAAGAAAGGTTCAACCTGAGCAGAATGAAAGGCGTAGGGAATACTTAAGAGGACGCACTCAAGTCTATCGATGCGGCATTGCTTTCTTAAGCCATCAATTTGTTCAGCCGGTCCACTGATCACTGTATCGGTGGGCGAGTTGATGCATGCTATATTGCAAGAGGGTGTCAAGATAGTCTGGACTGCACTGACCGGAGCTTTGATAGCAAGCATGGCGTGGCTACCCTTGGCGCAATGACTCGTTAGAAGTTCCCCGCGTTTCCCTACAAGATAGATAGTATCGCTAACACTTAGAACTCCCGCTGCATGAAGCGCGGCATACTCTCCTAGGCTGTGGCCAATAGTTATAGCTGGGACTATGCCCCATGATATCCACAGATGACATAAAGCCATTTGTATGCAGGCTAATGCAATGTGGGTCATAACAGTATCAGCGTCTTCAACTAATTCAAGAGACTCTGATACAATGAGTGGCAAGAAACTTGGAAAGCCATGTTGTTTTGCGATTCGATCGAAGCGTATAATATCCTGTCTAAAGGAGTCAACTGTCTCGAAAAGCCTTTTCCCAGGCCCAGAATAAAGCGTGCCCTGGCCAGTGAATACAAATGAGACACGAGGCATCAATTTCGGGGAAGGGATCGCCGATATAGCTGCATCACTTTCTATTCGTTGCCGTAGAGATTTTTGGATTGTCTCCACATCGCTGCCTGCAAATGATAATCTAAATTTGTAGTGGGGACGACGAGCAGTTGTTGTGTATGACAAGGATGGAAGTGACGTATCCGGATTGTCATCAAGGTATTCGATGAGGGCCTTCATATTCTCTTTAAGTGACTGTAGACTGTTTGCGGAAAGTACCACGGGATACAGAGCAGAGACCAAAGTATCTGGATCGTTTTCCTTGCGTTCTGGCGCATCTTCAAGGAGAACAGCAGTGTTACCACCTGCCGCGCTAAAATTATTCAAAAAGCTAATCCTTTTTCCACTTGGGTAGTCAGCCCTTTTCCACGGGGTGCGTTTGAATGCAATTTTGACGTTACGATCTGCAAGATCGAGAGGATAGTGCTTGTTGATTCGATTTTTGATGCCCACATGTGGCGGTATCTCGTCGTGTTGCATCATCATAAGGACTTTTATTAACGCAGATACACCAGAAGCAGATTCTGCATGACCAATATTCGCTTTGACTGCGCCCAAGTACAAAGGATGATTAGGCATGCGCTTGTTACCAGGAACCATGGCTGCAAGAACAGACGACATTTCTGTAGCATCCCCAGCCTGTGTACCTGTCCCATGCATCTCTACATAGTCGACATCGATTGGGTTGGTGTTTGATTGTCGAAGAATGCGCTTGAAAAGTGCAAATTGATCACCTTCATGCGGCCGCGTTATAGACATGGTTTGACCACAGTGGTTAGTATCAACCCCTGCTATTACACCAAAGATGGGATCATTGTCGGCTTCCGCATCTTCAAGGCGCTTCAACACCAGTGAGGCAACAGCATCTGCTCTGCAATAGCCACTAGCGTCATCGTCAAACGGATTGCAGTTTCCAGTCGTCGAAAGAAAGTGGGCTCTATCTAAACCGGCGAAATTATCGGGATTCGTGAGTATGTTGGTACCGCCCGCGATGGCGGTATCACATCCTCCCTGCCATAGTGATTGACAGGCTGTATGTAAAGCCGCGAAGCTAGATGAACATGCAGTATCAACACTGATGCTAGGCCCAGAGAAACGAAATGCGAAGCTGTAAACATGTGAGTTTTGTCATAACCTAAGAAGTGAAAGAACCTACGTGATACGGCCGGGCACAAATGCACGATTACCACCTGGGATAAAGTAAGTCCCCACATTTTGGCCACTATTTACCTCTCGCCAATCATCACTAGTTGTCCCCATAAAAACGCCCACCCGATCACGTTGTGATGAAGGCGTACGGTCGGGTACGAACCCGGACATCTCCATTGCTTCGTATGTCGTCATCAATGCAAGGCGCTGTGCAGGATCGGTATCTTCAGCCTCCCGGGGAGATAAATGAAAGAAACGGGCATCAAACATTCCCTATTTTATCATTAGCGGGTACACACAGCAAGAAACAACGTGAAAAGTAATTACAGGATTATCGATAAAACAACCATATTTGACTCTACTGGTGTTCTTTTTGACTCCAGAGGGATCGAAGTGAGCTTCCCAATCAAAGCGGTCTTTGGGAATGATACGATGAGTGTCTTTCCCTGATCGCAATAACTCCCAAAACTCTTCATTGGAAGCTGCATCGGGGAAACGTCCAGAGAAACCGACAACGGCAATTTTCGAGTCTGCATGCCGCCCAGTGTGCATTGAAGGTTGGCAGTTATGGACACTGGTGTTAAGAGCGTTGTTGATAGATATACTCTTTCCTTGGATTAAGCTTAGACTTGTAGACAACAGTGTAGTGGCATTAGAAGCGCAGGGCAAGACAATACACTCTTGGCAGATATCGTCCTGCGATATCAGGTTCATGCAACCGGATACAATATTGTCCCATCTAACCTGTTCACAAAGCGTATCATTTATAGCTTGACGCAGGAGTGTTTCGAAACTGCATTCTTTGACCAATTTGCCCGACACTGGTGATAATATGGGAATTCGAAGTTTATATGACTCGAGATTGTCATTTATGTGTCCTAGTATTTGTTCCACATCTTCAGACCCATAGAGGTGAGATGCATGGTATGGTGTCTCGATGGGGAGGAAGAGAGCTCTTGGTGTAATAGAGCCTAGCAAACTCTCCAAAGTGCTCGGCGGTCCACTGATAGTGACATTGGTTGAGCCTACCGCACTTATAAACGGCCTGTGTCTTTTTGGTATACCCTGGGAAAGTATTAGGTATGCTCAAGCGTAAGGCTGCCAATCACTTACGTTATCTCCAGTAAATTTGTGGATCAGATCCGTAGAAGATTGTTCAGACAAGCTAATGACAGCAGACCACGAGCGTGATGTTGCAGACGAAGGTTTCTCGAGGTCTTGTTGAAGCTTGAATGAATGAAGGCCAGTACGAAAGGCACGAACAACCGCTTCTACGCCAGCAGGTATGAGCTCTATAATGGTTCGAGAAGTAGAGATCGCGGCTGTGGCAAATAATCCTGTGCAAAGCCCAAGCATATATGTATTCTCTGGTATGGGATATACCGTGGTTGATTGGCCAAAATGACTGAAATACATCGTCAGTTAAATGTAATTCTAACAGCTCTCTCTGAAGTACTACCTAATGAAACGTGCTATCTGGTATACGCAAAGGAGCGCGAATCGCAGTGCTGGTTCTCCATCAGCCACATCAACACCATCTAGAAGATCAACCAAGTCAGTGAATTGGGGCAGCCATCTCTGTTCTCGATTCGGCAGCCGTGAAAACTCTTGACGAAGAGCAAAAGAAACACGAGTTACGAAATCTGTGAGATTTGCGTTATCTTTGATATGTAGAAGTTGCTGGAGATCTCGCTGAAAGCTGTAATTTAGGTCACCGAAAACGATGATAGTACGAACGGAAGACATCGATAGAGGTGGTACAGTAGGATTGTCTATCCTGGTCGAGTGAAGGGAGGTGGGCGAATTCATTCTTATGTGGGGAGTTATTCCATCGCCTGATTGCGATTCATATGCAGTTGATTATTCACCAACTCACCTTTTTCGGCCATAAGACACGAAATCTTATTATGTTGTAGCAGTGCTGTGGCTTACATCGCCAGGTTCGGTGATATTCGCTGACCGTTATGGACGTATTCCAGTCTCCCAGGCTCACCGGCTCCCCGAAAGCCGTCGGTTGGGGCACGGAGGAACTTTTTGACACAATGATATATCTATGAACGCTGTAGCACGCTTCAGTTAATTACCATCCTATCAAACCATTCCAACCCAGACATTTCCTTCTTCGTAACAATCATATTTACCAGTATGGGATCCGAAAAATCACAGCAATTATTTCAGTGGACGGTTTGTGCATATCGCAAACCGGGGATGAGTGAAGATGACTACCACTTGTACATGGCCAACAATCACGGTCCATTGGTAAAAGGTCTTCTTGCAAAGTATGGAATTATCAAGTTCACAATAGTAAGATTTAACAATACGTCAAATCAATGGAACTGACCATTTTAGACACACAACACCACTGAGACTAGGAAACAAATGGCTAGGCTTGCCGGTCCACAATTCAACAACCATGCGACTTATGATAGCTTCGTGCAAACTGTATTTAAGGACGTTGAGGACTTCGTCCGCATGAAGGCAGATCCATTCTACATTGAGGTTGTGGCCCCAGATCATGAAAACTTTGCGGACACAACAAGATCTTGGTATGTACCGTAAATGCTTCAAAATGAGGCTCGACTGACGAAGAAAGCATGACTGTTGGCTGGGTCGACGACCATGTGGTTGATGGGCAGGTGATTAATTGAATACACTGTGTAGAGAAGATTGTAGAATCTTGATTTCTTTGGGCGTCTTTGATTAAATGAAATGGCTTTGAAATATCATGTCCGGTGACAAATCTTTTGTCGAAAGTTGCACCCGTACGTATTTTAGGGGAGATTTGAATTAGCCAGATTAAACTAGCGAGTACCACACTCTCTTCCTTTCCATAACATCCTTATTTGCACTCTAATTGTACCATCTAACTTCATTTTAAATATAGCATGTGTATCAAAGGTGCAATCGTTGTTTTATCCATGTTGACTTTTGTAGTCTTTTCTAGATGGATAACAATATAAGTATAAAGATCATTGAGAGAGTAACGATTCAATTATAGTCTGCAAACTCTAGAATCCCAGGAAAAATCAAGCAGACCCATGAGATTTGTGAGAAATCTCGATAACAGAGTGCTGACTGCCTTCAGGACGACTTATCGCCACAATCTGCAAGTTTTCATCTACATTGCGAACCAGTGTATGCCAGTCCTCCGCTTCTCTCTCCTTGGCATTCAAGACTTGGCGCATCATCAAGTCTTTCTGGCGCAATGCTGCTTCGAGTGTTTGTGAGCTAGTTCCAGGTGTGGGGAGCACCATGTCCATAATGACAATTCGACTACCCTCTTTCATAACCTTGACTAATTCCTTCAGAATTCGCACAGCATCATCATCCAACCAGTCGTGGATGATCATTCGGAGGAGGTAAACATCGGCATCTTTCACGGGCTGGGGGGTGAAGAAGTCATGCTCCACGAATTCGATTTTACTTCTGATTTCGGATGAAAGTGACTCGATTTGAACTCGTCCATTTTGGATAGGTTCTGCAAGGTCTTCAACGACAAAGTGGAGATTTGGAAATCTCTTCATCAATGCCAGGGAGGCCGTTCCGGAATTCCCACCGATCTATACGTTATTAACGAATGGCAAAAGATTGGAAATTATCCTCTTACATCTACTACTTTCGCATCACCTAATGCAGCCCAACCAAATCCTTCCAGAAGATGATCAACGCCTGCTCCTGTATGCACCGTTGATTGGCTCTTCATATAATTTCCAAACTCAGAGCTCAGGTCTGGGTTTGTTTTAAGATGCTCGAAAAAGGAGAGTTTCGTGTTCATCGCTACATTGTAGGCAGTCTGATTGCCTTCTGTCGCATTAGGCCATTTTTCAGTGGCATCCACAAATGCCCTCATGCACGGGACAGAACGTGTGAGTAAGTACGATAGCCACGTAGCTAGATTGGCGTCTTCCACGAAGGCGGCTGAAAGCGAATTATGTGCTAAATTTCCATCTTTTGTTTCGCATAGAAAATTCGCCGTCATAGCCATTCGTGTCACTGCACGAAGGGTAGACTCAGGGATTTGGATGTTTGCCGCAACTTCGGTGTAGGGAGCAGAGCCTGGTGCGAGCGGAATGTGTGTGAGAACTTTAAAATGCCAAATCCATTCGATGCAAGCAATTTGTTGTTGCTGTACCAACAGATCCGTTAAGAAATCACTCGGGAGCTGTGTGAGCTGCTTGATCCGAGTTATGGAATCGAAAATATCCTGTTTCGCTTGCATGTTCGTGGAGGCCGCCATCAGGAGTCGTCTAATTGAGATCTGTGTGGAGATTTCAAAAGAGTAGTATATATTCAATTAATTTGCACTTAGATCAGGTACATTTGGGGGGTGTGTCGTACTAGAGAGCCCAAAACTGAAAGAAAAGCAGTTCATGTCGGACATCTCCTCGGCGGCTCGGCTTAGGCGAGCGAGGACGGAACCCGTCGGTCAGCGTTTTTCTGTAGCTGTATAGCGCTTACTTACTGCTTAGAATAGCCATCATCAGCACCGTAGATTTCAAGTCTTACTAGAAGTAAGTCACATAATTCTCTATAACGGAGATCAACACCAACCTTCATATTGGCAAACATCGGTGATCTCGTGCTGTTCCAATTCCAAATCAAGAAAATCAAAAAATGGCCATCTTTCATCTGGTTTATTTAAATTCATTGCTGTTCGTAACAGGAAGTCTTCTTCTCATTATTGCAATTGCGCTTTGGAAAAGAAAAGAAAGCCGGTTAGACAAGATCGGCGGACCTCGAGGCAATATATTTGTCGGTATAGGCCTCGGGCTCCCTGATCATGCAACCCAAAAGCTTCGTGAATGGGCACAACAATATGGAGAGGTGTACAAAATCCGAATTGGGTGGTACTACTGGGTCGTTTTGAACAGTCCCGAGGCGATTAAGGAAGTTTTTGATAAACAAGTGAGCAGTCCATAGACCAATATAACGGCACACGTACTCATTGATCCTTGAAATAGTCAATAGCTTGTTCATCAAAGATGCCAGCACCAATGGGAGAGCTTGTTGTAGGGGGCATGAGAATGTTGACCATGCCTTACGGCCCAAAGTGGCGTGCATATCGCACACTGGTACATAGTTTATTGACGCCAAAAATGGTCCAGACATTTGTTCCGGTGCAAACTCTCGAGATAAAGCAGCTGATGTACAACATCGCTTTCAACAATGTCAACAACGCGGCATTTTACGGACATCTCCGCCGCGCACTTTTCTCAATAATGATGACTGCGGTGTACGGAAGAAGGATCGATCGCATGGATCATGAAGACATTAAGTATTCCGAGCAGAGCGGCAAACTTCTTGGAAAACTTGGGAAGGCGGGAACATTCATCGAAGATGAGATTCCTTGGTTGGCAAATCTTCCTACATGGATGCAACCTTCCAGGAAGAAGGCCCTTGAACATGCCAAGTGGGTCCTTTGGGTCAAGATGCGAATGTGGAATACTCTGCAAGAGCAATTCGACCAAGGCACCGCGCCACCTTGTTATGGGGCGGATATTATGAGGAGTGATTATAAATCCCAAGGACTTCAAAAGGAAGACTGTGCTTGGATTGCTGGAGGTAACTTAGACTCTCTCTCTCATCATTATGGATGCTAGTTCGTTCATTAACTTGTTATCCTCAGGCCTAGTTGAAGCTGGATCACAGACATCTGCAGCGACTCTCAGTAACTTGATTCTGTATTTGGCTGCGACACCCAGTGTCCAGGAAAGGGCATTTCTAGAGATTCAAGAAGTTGTTGGCGAATCTCGTGCCCCAATATACGATGATCTCGAGAGACTTCCCTACATCAACGCATGCGTTAAAGAAATTTTGCGCTTGTGTCCTGCCCCGCCATGGATTTTGAGACACTTCACAGACCAGGATATCCTGTACAAAGAATACGTCATTCCCAAGGGCACCGCTGTTGTTGGAAATACCGCCGCAATCCACTTCGATCCCGTACGATACCCAGATCCATTTGAATTCAAGCCTGAACGTTATTTGCACCACACAAAACGCGCAGCCGAATATGCGGCGATGGCAGACCCTTATGCACGCGATCACTTTACTTTTGGGGCTGGTCGAAGAATTTGCCCGGGCACGCGATTCGCAGAAAATTTATTGTGTCTTTCATTGGCAAATATGGTATGGAGTTTCGAGATCAAGCCTCCTGTTGTCGGTTCGGTTGGAGAAGGAAAAAAGCCTCAAGAAGCTCAAATGAATCTGTCCGATGATGCGTTTGATGAGGCACCTGTTAAATCTGCGAAACCTTTTAAGGCTGTGTTCTTGCCTCGTAGCAGTCTGAGATCAGAGATAATAAAGGAAAACTGGCTGGCGTGTGGGAAGGAGTAGATTTATTCCCCAACACCCTAGCTACGCATCAGAAACCAATCGAAGGTTTCTGATGGTTGGTTGACGGACATGATCGGATCGGATCGGATCAAATATATGTTTGCAGTAATGTATAGATACAATTATAAATCCGTCTTTCACCCATGAATAGTATATACGAGGCTTTCATCGTAGCTGCATGGAATTGCTAGATTCTATCAAAATTTCGCCAGAGCGCGCTCACTAAACATGACTGAAGCTACGACAGCTGCGTGCGCCGAAGTTGTAGAATTAGTAAGCAATGCAATTACCAATAGAATCACTTGTAGGTAAGATAAGCACAAGCCACATCAACAATCGTGATATCCAGACTCCAAAAAGCTTCTCAAAATCCCTAACACAAATATCCACACGTCATTTAGTACTACGCCTAGATACTGACGATCAACATTGCACAGTACTCTGGCAATTCCTTGACCATGGGAAATTTCGCCTTTCGGTGCATGTGTTTGTTCTCCGTAATCTTACTATACTCGTGCGTCGGTCGAGGCTTGCGATGCTTTATATTCGGCGTTGTATTCGCCGATTGATGGTTGTCGGTCCATCTCTGCTCACCGGCGAGCGTACCTGCACCGAAATTACTGATCCAAATTCGATATTTCGCATAGTTCTGACAAACCAAATCCTAGTATTATATATATAGAGCTTATGTAGTAACGGAGGATTCTCATCTCTTAGTGTGAGTATCTAGTTTGCAATCAATCTTTATCAGATATGCCTAAACACGTTCCAAATCCTCTTCCCGATTTGCCTAGACCTACAAAGGCGTATCACAAGACAGTATACCCCTACGTTTCTCCCGAGCGACCAGAACTCAATGTCTCAGGAAAGACACTTTTCATTACTGGTGGAGGTTAGTTCCATGTTCACAGCCCCCATTTTGCACCCGAATGATGTTTAATAACGAATTGAATTATTTCAGCGGGCGGAGTTGGGCGTGGTATCTGTAAGGCTTTCGCACAAGCAGGAATCCAACGCATCATCATCGTTGGTCGAACACTCTCAGCTCTTACCATCGTCAAGGACGAACTAGAGTCCGAGTTTCCCCAGGTCGAAGTGACAGTGTACGCAGCCTCTGTCACCGACAGCACTAGTATACAATCAATTGTCCGTGCAACTGGAAAGATTGATATCGTAGTCAGCGCCGCGGCCATCTGCCATCAAGTAACCCCGCCTTCAACAATTGCCCCGTCCGAGCTGTCGGAGATATTACAAACTAACACCGTGGGACCTTTTCTCGTCATCAGTACAATTCTTCATGAACGTGCAATTCAAGGGTGGGAACATGAAGTGAAGATCATCTACGTTAGTAGTGCATTGAGCCATACACACATATGCCATTTGTCAGCCTATGCGGCGAGCAAAGCCGCGATGAATCTGCTGTGTTCTCATCTCAACATGGAATGGAACTCGCGAGGCGTGTCAATTTTTGCTATTCATCCCGGTTTAATCTACACAACTTTGACTGGTAAAGTTTTCCCGGCTGATTCGCCGATTTGGGAAGATGGTGAGTTCACTTTTCTAAATGCCCCACGTCCCTACTTGAATTCTTCTTTTCGGGTCGTCGGGGATTATAACTCATGCTAACGTTTACCGTGCCAACTTACAGCAAGCTTGTCCGCGGGATTTTGTGTCTGGCTATGTCATCCCGAAGCTGCTTTTTTGAGTGGCAAGGTGTTGTGGGCCCAATGGGATGCCCAAGAATTGTTGGAGCAGAAGGAATGGATTGAAAAGTATCCCTGGAATTTGGAGATAGGTCTTAATCTTCCAAGCGCAGAGAGACCAACGGAAGAGTACTTCGTGGTTGATACCAGAAAGAAGAACTGATTAGAATGAAAGGCTACATTTTCTGTCTTGGTCGAACCTAAAGTTGTTACATAGTGAAAAGTCTTGTGGGGTTTGCCATTAAAGAATCAAAATATAAGAGTTCATAAACAGATGGAACTGGGACGTGTATGGAGATTGACAACATGCGTGAGCTCTTGATACGTGAATCACTAGCAGTATTTTCGTTCAAGTAATAACACAATGTGGTGTTTGAAGTTAATTCGGGCTAGTGATTGCAGCTACAGAGGGGGCTGAGGGCTCTAAGATACATTCTGTGGAATCGATGGAACCTTCGATACCATCATAGTCTCAAGATGATCTACCATATGCTAGTGCTATTCTCCTCCCAATGCCATCCATCGGATTGTGATTGTGCTTCAATCGTTCTCAAAAATGCCATTATTCAATCCAACGAGAAGGTACATGGTCGACCGCAGTTGATTGAATTTGTTTCATTTTCTAATCTTGTAGTGTAGTATTAACAAATTCATGACTTATAACTTGTAGTGGACAAATTATAATGCTCCAAGCAAAGTAGGGGTTTGGGTATGAACCTGGTATATCATCAATTAGGACAGCTGATTGATGTCGCTTGAACCCCTGTAAATTCGATTTACGAACAGCTTATACGAAAGGTCTTGTTATCTTCAAATCCCATCAACTCGATCCGTATCATTCCCTTTATCCCTCTAACAGCTTCCTTACTATCTTCATTGTCATTATGCGAATATTCGGAGAGCGAACTTTGCGGCAAGCGTGTCTAACTTCTATGATCCTTCATCAGCTTTTCAGCTTTCATGTTATAGCCAACAGAGCTAACCGGGGGCGAGGGGCGTAGACGGATGAGATGACGCGATCTAACCAGTATCCCTTCCTTTGTAATGATAAGGGTACTATTTAATCTCTAATGTATTTCCCTCCAGTACCTATACTGCAAGTGCATTTAATTATCAAACAATGGCTATCTTCATTCTACTCAAAGGCATACTTTTGGCCTGTCTCGCCAGCAGTGTTGCAGCGATATTAACAGCTCGCAATCTTACAAATAGTCTCCAACCACTACTTTCTTCATCTGCAGAGATCTATTATCCAGGCTCGGTGGGCTACATCAATGCTACTACGAGATGGAGCGCCAACACAAAGCCGAACCTTGACGTGGTTGTGAAAGTCGCATGTGAGGAAGATGTACAGGCAACTGTAAGTCAATGCTTACACCTCCAAGTCAATGCATACCAACGGCTAATCTCTTCTCGTTAGATTAAATATGCCAATTCTCTGTCTGTCCCTTTCCTCGCGATTGGTGGTGGGCACGGTACCTCTAGCTACCTTTCAACCATCCAATCCGGCATCGGGATCAGCCTTCGCGGACTCGCAGGTGTTTCTATTTCTTCCAGCAATTCATCTCAAGCCCTTATACTGGGCGGTACTCTATCAGGCGAGGTAATATCTGCGCTGTGGGACCTCGGAAAACAATCTGTAACTGGTGGATGTGATTGCACCGGTTTCACGTCACCCATGTTGGGTGGTGGACATGGATGGCTTCAAGGCCAATATGGACTAATAACTGATAACGTTATTTCTGCACGCGTGATACTAGCAAATGGGACAGCAATTACTGTTGACAGTACACACCATTCTGATTTGTTTTGGGGTCTTCGAGGTGCGGGACACAATTTTGGAATCGTCACATCAGTATATTTCCAGATCTACGAAAGAACTCCCGATATCGATGGATTCGGAACAGCAATATTCACCTTCACGCAGGACAAGTTGGAAGACGTCTTTACCATTGCAAATCAATGGTTGGCAGCAAAGGCTCGACCAGTGGAACTCACACATTATGGAATAATCGCCAACGATCCGGCGGTAGACTCTAAACCCATCATCCAATTTCTTGTTTTCTGGCAGGGATCTGGTAGTGTGCCTGACGAGTACATAGATCCACTGAATGCATTGGAACCAACTAGCGTCAGCCAATCTCACGTCAGTCTTCTTGATGCTAATGCACTAACGGGAGCATCACTCACTGGGCCTGCATGTGCAGAAGGGATGGGACGCCAAACATTCCCCACCGACTTGGACACCTGGGATCTTTCCAACTTGCGTACAGTAATGAACATTTTTTCCACGTTACCTGCATCGCTCAACGACTCTGTAGTACTACTCGAAGGATTCGCTACAAATCGTGTTCTCGAGATTCCCGTAGCCAGCACTGCCTACGCATTTCGCTCTAATCAATTGCTTGCCTCTCCACTCTTCACTTATCCACCCAATAACGGAACACTGGATAGTTACGTAACAACGGTTGGAAACCAGATAAGAAGTGCAATGTTAAATGGTACTGGGTCGGATTTGCACGCATATGTAAATTATGCAAATGGTGATGAATCCCAAGAGGCTATTTATGGGTACGAGCCGTGGCGGATGGAGAAGTTGAGGGGTCTCAAGAACGCCTATGATCCATTGGGGAGATTTAACTTCTTCGAACCGATTAAAGTGTAGAAATTTTGTATGGATTTCGTGTTTTTGATTCATATTTTCGCACTGCTTTGGTTTTCTTTCATCTGCTTATCTTTACGGGAGGAAGGGGGGGATGGGGGGTGGTTATAGAACTAGAACTGGATAGAACTTTGATAGAAGATACAATTTTGAAGTCTGTCACCCGTATGGAAGAGAACAACAAAATTCTAATATTGAATTTGTGATTAGAGGGCCTAAGGTTTCGTCAAACTTGATGTACAACCCATCCATGGCTACGGAAATAGTAATTAAAATTGGATTTAAAAGCAATCATTAAGAATTTCCACAGATTAATAAACGATGACAAAACACCACCAGATTATTGGAACAGAAGTACCGAAATAGTAAAAATGGCACTCCACGAAGAGTAATATTACAGTTTTTGAAATCTCTAGGCTACTGAGACCTTAAGAAAGTGACACCAAAACTATGCAACCACAGTCGAAACATGGACCCTCTCCTCGACCGCCTCACTACTCGAGGTTTTGTCGCTTTTCACACTTTTCCACTCCAATGGAAGAGCCGCCAAAAGACTCAGACAAGCCATTGCCAGCCCAGCCTGAAACGCATGTCTCAATGCCGCATTATATGCCACAAGCACCTTTTGTAAATACACAGCCGGTACAGCCGTTCTCAAATTTGTCGCACCCGCTTGAACAATAATCTTCGCGTCGAAATTTGGAATACCAATATCTCCAACATATTGTACAAGCTTGCTGTTGAAAATATTGTTGGCGATAGAGACGGAGAGGGCTCCTCCAAAGAATTGAAGGAAGATAGTCATGCTGATCCCGATGGGGATGTCTTGTGGTGAGAGACCAGGTTGAACTGCTACTTGTGGGAGAGCAAGCGCGAGACCCGTGCCAAACCCAGAAAGAATTTGGTATCCAATCCATATGCCTTTTGGGCTGTCGACTTCCCATGTCGTCATCAAGCCGGCTCCGATCGATGTCAGAATTGAACATGCGTAGAAGTATTGGACGTATGTTCCGAATTTTGTGGTTAGGATTCCAGAAGTCAGTGATGCAATGTTATTGGCTACAATAAGTGGAATGGTGTTAATTCCGGATTGTTCTGCATCAACACCCTTAATAGCTTGGAAGTATATCGGGATGAAATATATAAAGATAAAAAATTGGGCGTAGTTGAAGAATGCAAAGCAAGATGCAGCTGCTACTGTGCGCTGGGATGCAACCTTGGGAGGAATCGTGGCTTTGGATCCCATCCAGAGCTCATTGATAATGAATGCAACAAGTAGAACTGCGAAAAATACCATGAGTACGATAATACGGGGAGATGACCATGCGTATTGTGTGCCTGCCCACTGTAATGCAATGAGAACGCAAATGATGCTTGGAAGAAAGAGTATCTGGCCGACCGGATCAAGACTCCATAGTAGCTTCATCCATGTCGTCTTTGGACGAGGTGGAGATGGCAAATGTAGTACAATAATCAACATGGCAGCTGCTAGCGCCCCGATGGGAAGATTGATATAAAAGCACCTACTTTTCGTTAGTTAAAGGTTTTACCCCCGTGGAATCTCAACTTACCAGCGCCAGGATACGGAATCTGTAAAAGCACCACCAATTAGGGGAGCGGTGATTGTTGCTATCGCATAAGTCCCGCCAATCACACTTTGATATGCGGGTCTCTTTTCTAACGGTGAGATCATGGTTATGGTAACCAAGGCTCCGTTGAAAATCCCCGCGGACCCCGCGCCAGAAAGAGCCCGGCCTACGATAAAAGCGATTGAGGTAGGAGCCACCGCGGATATCAAGGAACCAACTTCAAAAATGAAGAGAGCGACGAGAAAAGTAGTTTTAGTGGACGTGATTGCATAGATTTTGCCGAAGAAAGGAATGAGGGCAGCGGCAGGAAGGTTGAACGCAGACCCATACCTAAATATCATTCAGGTCAGAAATAATTTCTATATGTAGCAATTAGGATACTACACCTACCATCCAACATCATTCAGAGTTTTGTAGTCATCCGTTATGGATGGAATTGCAGTGACAATGATAGTGTTATCGAGTGCCACGCAAAAGATGACAAGTATGAGGGCAATAAATATGACTAGGAACTGTAGTTTTGTGGTTGGAACAACGTCATCTGCATCAGGAATTGAGGTCGACAGATGCGATTCCTCTTCGATATGAAGTGGCGGCTGGGATTGCGGCTCCACGTCGTCTAAACTCGACCCAGAATGTTTCTCGTTGTGATTCACAACCTCAGCCATTGTGTATCAACGTCGAGTAGGTCCAAATTTGACCTGGGCGATGGCGTGGTATCTGCTCGCGGAGACCAGGTTTGAGATGGAAGATAGCCTAGGGGTAGACTCTTTTTCCGACAGTAATATACCGGTAGGATCAATGAACCTGTTTATCTTGTTGTAAAAGCTATAAAACATTCCTCCTCGACTAGTGACTCCTATACATCGGGAAGCCAAAGTTACTGATTAGGTAATTCGCTTGACGCTCGCCGAGCCAATTTCTACGCTTGCCGACCGGGACTTCTTACCGGTAGAGCAGTCCGCGCCCATTCGCTGGACTTTAATCCCCGATGGCATTCTTTGCTCAATTAAAGGTAGGGATGGTGAGATTCTAAAAAATAGAGCCTCTGTTTAGAAGGTACAAGTAAACGTGATTTGTGCTTGAAATTTTACTACTTAAAGGTAAGCAGCAACTTGAAGAACTACAACAAAAATTGATACCGGGATACACATACTCCATCAATAAACATTTTTGCAAGGGATTTTTTCGAGCAAACAACTTGAAAAATCACCACTGATCTATCAACAACACACACTCTTCACCAATTAGACGGTATAGGAAAGGTACCTCGGCAATAATGTCTGCACCACCATGGACAGGAATGAGCTTCACCAGCAAGCTCAACAGCAGTCCTCCATCCACCATCTATAAGCTTCCCAGCCCATTTGTCGTTGCCATCATTGGAGGAAGTCGCAATATCGGTGCTGCAACGGCGCAAGCATTTGCCAAAGCTGGTGCAACCGGTATAATCATAACTGGTAGCACCAATTCACCCTCGCTACTCGCAACAAAAACGGAAACCGAAGCCGCGGGCTCTTCTCCAGACCTCAAAGTTACTGCTCTAGCTGCCGATATGGGCGATGCTTCTTCTGCAAAACTTGTCGCGGATACCATCACTTCTGTCTATGGTCGTCTTGATCTACTTATCAATAACGGTGCAATCGTTAGCACAGACGAGTCTGCTTTCAATAAGCTGCTTGATATCGGCATTGAACAGATGCAGAAGACAATGGAGGTCAATTTTATTGGAAAGTTTGCCATGATCAAAGCCGTCTTGCCGTTGATGTTGAAGAGTGATGGAGGCGCGAAGACTATTATCAACATCACTAGTGCTATGGCACATTTTGCCAGCATGGGTTCGATGGGGTACAACATCTCGGAATTGGCAACTAACCGATTGACCGAGGCGGTAGCTGAGTCATATGGCAGTGAGGGGATTCTGGCTTTTGCGGTTCATCCAGGGATTGTTGCAACGATGCCTCCTCCAATCGGCATGGCACCTGAAGGTCGTGCCTGGGCTGTTGATGATGTTGGACTTTGTGGTTCTTTCTTACTTTGGTTGGTTAAAGAGAGACGGGAGTGGTTGAGCGGGAGATATTTGAGCTCTAACTGGGATGTTGAGGAGTTAGAAGCCAAACGGGATGTCATTTTCAATGGAGATCAGTTGAAAATGCGCATGGTTGTGTAATAGAAAAGATTAGTGGACAATATATATTGTATGAATAAACACTGATATTTGGCATACATAACACACTGTATCGTGGTGGCTTATGATAAGCATCACATTTACAGTGTTCGGAAATCTAGGGGTATCAATACGAAAACCTTCTAATCTCTGCAAGGCGATTGCAGATCACTTCAACTGAGCCGCGAATGCATTTCGGTTGAAGGTCTTCACCTCAAAGCACCTAGAGCCTAATACCACAAAGTCTATAACACTATGCACACTACATGCCTCAGAAAAGCAGCAGAGACCTTTCCTTCATCGCTGTATCTATTGTTTTGAGATGCCCGTTGTGATCCCCAATCAAGCACAGGTTCCATAACAGATATATGATCCTAGGAAGTGCAGTAATAGATGACGTGATGAGTTTTGCTCTGAACAAGATTAAGCTATCGGTAAAGCTTAAAAAATGCTCGTCGTAGATACCCGTTATCCTTTAGCCGTATCGAATGCGATGAATATCAGGATTACTTGCTTGAAACGAAGTGATATTTGGGTTTCTAAAAATTCTGGTACTAGTGCTGCGCGGATATGCAGCGAGCAAACAATCTATTGGAGGGGATCTCCACGATATGTGGACCAATCACACTATGTGTCGTGAATCAAACGGGGCCGCTGGGAATGGGCATTCGGAATCGTCTGCTTGATGGTAGTACTGCGTCCGCAACCTCCTCAATAATGGAGGCTTTGCTCATACAATACATGACACGCAGATGCGATGCGATGAAGTAAGATCCACCACTATTTTAGTATCTAGTTTGGCAGTAGTTACTTCGTCAAGTGTATACCTCCATATCGAGGCCTAGCGACGGTGTACACTATTCGCAGACGAGGTAGATGCAGCATTAGGCCCTTCGACGTAAGCACGAGTAGCGGTTGTGTCCAGGCTAGTGGGATGTTGTGCGGAATTGACAGCCTAAGAGTTCGGAATCGGGAGGGAGGTGCGATATGCTATTTGGCGACATGAAGGTTTGACGAAATCTTGGTATCGAAATCTGAGAGAGAGCAACTGCATTGAAGTCGCGATGAGTTTTAATCGTTCAAAGTGGTAGAAGTAAGTGGTTGATTTCGATAAAAAGAAGCAATGAATAATGACAAAATGAAATGAGGCGATTCGATGATAAAATATGTTCCCTATGCTAATTTCAAATGATGTTGCTGATGGTAAGAATTTTGCGGTATTCGAGGTTGTAAAATGTAAAATGTAAAATACAGGCGGACCACTGGGTATTTCGAGAGACCCTTAACTGGGAGCATACCCAGGATATTGAGAGTCATAAAGCCAGGTCACTTACGGCAAGTACGTACTTATCTTCATCGGTTTGCGATTGCATACTACCTAGGTAAGTAGTCCTTCAACTTCCTTGATAGAGGCGTAGTTCATACCTGGGTTCATACTTATTATCTAGTAGCTGTAGATAGCAGATATAAAAGCTGATGAGGCTTAGGTTTTGTGATTGTAAGATTGGTTAACTTTTTGTTTGTGAAAGAGGGAGTACCTGGTAAGAGGCCTCTAATTACTCCGTTCCTTATTCTCAAGTTCACGGTACGGTACGCTTTAATGCTTACGGAGCACTAATGGGCTTACTATATTGATATTTCATACCGCTATTATGATACATCATGTACGTACTACGAGCATCGTAGTATACTATAATACTATCTAGCTTTACAAATATCAAATACATGCAACAAGTTCAGCTTTGGAAGTATATCTGGAAGTACATCTTACATCTACTTTCATATCAGACGTATCATACCACCTGGTATTTGTAAAAGGCCTAGTAAACAACGCCTGAAGGATCACGATAAGATAACATTTAAAGTTGAGCGGGGTCAGCGTTGCAGTGCGATTACAGTATGCTATTACTAACGAAGGCTGAAGTATTTGAATTTGACAGTGATTACAGTAAAAAGGTCTCCTTGACATTCGTTCACACTTAGGTTTGTATCCAAATAGCCCCTGTACGCTTTGATGTAAAAGTCGATATATATGAGCATACCGAGTACAAGTACGTGGAGTTCTGGGAAATAATCTTGGAGGGTAACCTTAAAAGAAGATCTTCTTGTCTAATTGATACAAACCTCTACTACTTCTATTTTGTATCATAACCCAACACATTGCTTATCCAAAGTTATCCAATTATACACCAATCATCTGATTAGTAATCTAGACGTACATGCTCGACCTCCAACTTGTTGGTTGCTACTCCAGTAAACAACAGAGCTTCAACGGTGGTCACTTTTTGTGTAGACTATTCTAATCGGAAAATTACCCTTATCTCACAATCACAATTTGCTACAGAAAGCCACGAAAAAAAGCTACAATATCTGGTTTATCCTGTATTCATGTCAAAACCACAGTCCAAGCTTCGAGCCACTTGTGATCCCTGCTCTGTGGCCAAAGTAAAATGCGACAAGAAGCAACCTATCTGTGATAGATGTCATACAAATGGTTTCAACTGCTCCTATAGTCCTTCTCGCCGCCATGGAAAGCATCCATGGTCGAAAAAGGCTACCGAACTTGGTTTGACCCCGATACCACCGAGTTCACCAACCACTATGTCTAGCAGCAATTCCAATTCCAAGGCTGGCCAGTTGGGGATTGATAACCTTGGCGGTAATCCGTCAACATTTGTCGCATTCGATATGTCAATGGGGGGAGATAATTTCAATATTTTCTCATCACTGCAACAACCGTACTGGACGATGGGCGCGGAGGAAACAGAGATTGATTTTGATGTGCAAATGCATATACCTGATGAATCTGGTACTTCAGATACTCAAATTTATGGCAATGGTGCAAGTCTAGGAACAAGTAGTTCTAGCAATTCGGATAGCATGTGGAACGAAGGTGCAACTACCCCAGCAACTACCCCAGCCTCAATCTCCGGTTCCAACCCTTCCAATTCTAAACCTGCAATTCATGATTGTGAGGCAAAAGGTTTCACTGCCCTTCATTCTATTCACTCGTGTACAATCCTCCATACCGACCATCCCAATGTGCTGCGGACGACGGCTACGAGTACGGAGTCCGATAATACTTCAACGTTTAAGCAAATGCCACCACTCGATAAGGTCCTCTACTTTAATAGAGTCGCTATAAACACCGCAAAAGAAATACTCGATTGTGCTTGTGCAAAGCAACCACACGTCGCTCTTCTCTGTATGACAATATGCACCAAAGCACTATACTGGTATCGCTTAGCCATCTCGCCACAATATCAAAGCTCTATACCACGACCGAATAACACGCCAGACTCCGACTCTCCAAATAATGTTAAACCAAACAGCAGCGCCCGACCATTTTCTCCTAGCGCGCTAACAGGTCGTGCAGTAAAAAGCATACCAATTCAAATCGGAGTATTTGATCTTGAAGAAGAAGACCAGAAGCTTTTGATGAGGAGTATTTTATTACGAGAAGTGAGAAAATTGGAGGGCATCGTGGAGAAAATGCAAATGTTAAGTGATGAACATAGGAGAGATACTGATGGCGATGATCACGATCATGATCATGATTATATGCCAAATTGGTATGGAATTGCGGGGTCGAAGATGAAAGCTGAAGTACAAGATACGCTTAAACAGATTAGGGACTTCGGTACATCAGGTGCTAGATTTGACTAATGGATAGAATACATTGTGACAGTTGTAGCAGTTTGTCATATGAATCACATCTTGCGCTTTCCTAAGTCTGGAAACAAGATGTGTAGTTGAGTGTTATAGATACACATATAATACCCGAAACCAAAAGGGCAACCCCGCCTTGGTTTTCACTACTTCTACTCTCCTTCCCACATCTCTGATTCTGTCTACAAAAAAACCTTATTGTTGTGCATACAACCTTCTAGTGAAGCCTAGGTTGTTGCCCATAAGATTGCTGCTTATTTGATGAAATATATCACTTCTGGTGCCACTCCGAGATCCAATCCTTCAAAATTCATCCCGGGTTCTACATAATTACATAGCATCGATTAAAACCAAATAATGCCAATTATTCCCACGTGTGTTTGACCAGTAACAGCGCCCAAATCGCGAAACACACGCGTAAATTCGTATAACCACCCCCCGCCCCCATCCCAGATCCCCCGCGGAGTCTTGTAACGAATATACCAAAAAAAGACAATTGTATGCAAATATGCTTCTCTTGCCCTAAAAAAAAAAAGAAAACAATAAAAATAGCAAAACTTTAGATTAAACCATTGGCTCTATAGAAATCGACCTTTCAGAAGATTTTTTTATATTGAAGTGCGATCAACACAAGTGTGCTAAAGTACCTTGTTTCCAAGGAACTTTGACAGAAGTACATTATTTATCAGAGTATATATACTTTAATCTTTTGGGGCTGAAAGAAAGCTAGTAGTGGACTAGTATGAGTGTGGTCGGAAGGTATGTGAAAGTGGTTGTGCATGTGAATACCGTACCTTCCTCTTCATCGGACCCCCGCAAAAAGCCTTCTTTCAATTTACCAAGATCATCATCACAATCAACATGGATGTACTAATGATAACTGATCCTGATATCCCTCCAGCTTACTTCTCCTCAAGAGCTGTATACCTAATACCCGATACCAGCTCATCCTTTACCCATGCATGATACATAACATCCGCGCCCACTTCTCCAGCAATATAGAAATCCTTCCTTCACCCCCCTCACCTACCGTATAAATAGCAAGCTACAAGTCCACACTCACAAAATCCTCCTAATTTCCAATTCTCAATTTTAGTACCGTACACCCCTTGAAGATTGAAGCGCTCCAAACCCACAAGTTCTTTCTTCAAAACAGTGGTATCAACCATTATCATTGAGATCTTGGAAAATAAAGACATACACAACCCCATTCCCATCTTCAATAAGGAAGTAAAAGAAGAATAAGAATGATAGCACACGAAGAATAAATAAAACCTTTAAGTTTCAAGCAGTATATGAAAACCAGTTGGCACGCACCATGTACTAACTCACTCAATTACTTTAGCAAGCAGAGATGGCAGGATAGGAAAATCAGAGTCGTTACTTTCTTTCGGAAATTAATACCGTATGTGAGACCAGAACAGGAGCAGGAAGCATGGAATTACACAACTCCTCTTCCTCCTCCTCATCTTGGGAAGGACACTGGTATAAAATTAAAGTAGCAGAATACCCCGCCAAATACGCAATATTTAATAGGCAACGTACAATATACAATGTACAAAGTGTGTGAGTACCAGAAATCCCATCACCTAGCCTCCCAACCGGTACGCAGCAACTCAAAATAACTTATAGATATTGTGTAAAGAGCCCTGGGAATTCGAACTACGTAGAGAAGGAAGTGTTAATAAAATTACTGCCCCGCAATGCAATGAAAGTTGGAACTATATCAACCGCAAGGGGAGAACACATTACAATTTACTACTCAGCATTCATTCCGTAAAATCTTCCAAGTAAGTGATTATCAAGAGGAAGACTGAATCGAGTTGAGTTAAGTATCTAGATTAATTCACCATATTACTGCTGCAGTAATTATATTCAACCTAATCATAATATACTCATCAACAATCTAGATCAGGCTTATCTTACACGACATTTCGGAAGGAAGTATCTGGACCTGCATGCATATGTGCTTATTTTATACTGTGGGATTAATTGGTTGGTATGTGAGTTGGTATGTGAAGTAATAAGAAGTAGGTAAGCATACCTGCATATTAAAGTCTAGGTTGGTGTACTCTGTATGAATGGTTGCATGGATGAATAGTTGTATAGTTAGATGGCTTTTATCATATCAGATTTAAGGTTAATCCAAATCAAATAGAAAAGGTAGAAAGGAAAGTACGAACATTGTAAAGTACTACAGTAAATCATATGATTTAGATCATGTGATAAAGACTCCTCCAGTTGGATATTATGTAAAGCAATGAATTGAATTAAGTTGAATTAAGTTGGAGGGTGCAATCCATATACAACACGACATCTCTTTCTTTATTTCTTAGCTATCCTTCACTCCATTATTAGCATGCAGCTATCACGAAATCACGTGTACAGTATAACAACCAAAAATCTCCAGCCATTCAATCTCAACTAATTAACCCCCATTCCAGCATTGCAGCTGCTTCCTTCCAATCCCAATCCCAATTCCAATTCCATTCTTCAATTCCCCTTCTCATTCATATCATATCAAACAGTAACCATCAATCCAAACCCTACTCGTACAATATTCCCAACTCCTCATTCTTCAAAAAAAAAAATACCCATATCCATCCGTATATACTACCCAACCCCACCTAATTAACAACCAATACTTCCGTTCCCAGTTTCCCACCCCCCTTTATTACTATAGCCCACTCCCTCAACTCCGCAACCCCATACAGCAGCTTATCCGATCTCCGAATCATTCTTGCCCCATAGAAATAATCCCAATATTAATTATCTCCTAGTACTTTCTTTACTGTAACCTTACCTCCTTTAATAAATTTCTTACTGTACGGCCAACCAAGTAGTACCAGTCCAGTACATACATGAATAACGGCCAAAAAGTTAGAACCAACACGACCCCAACAAACTGGCACTCAAACACAGCCTTAAAATCCAAATCATTAAAAATCATCCG